>VSMD01073859.1:0-48172 GCA_008750895.1 Mirza zaza
TCTCTAGCCCCCCATCTCTACATATCTCTGTGGCAGCTGGCTGTGCATATGTTCCTGGAACATCCATACAGCTTGCAGGAATTAGAGTGAACAATGGAGATACTAGAATTCAAATAATGAAGATTTGTGTTCTTATTGCTGATTGCCACTTCTGATCATCAAGTTGCAGAGAGGCAGACAGCCATTGCTTTACATCCTTGCATCCTTATTACAAACCACTCCCTCTCCAGCTATAGTAAATTTCAGAGTGGTTAAAAGGCCAGTGCCCTTCTCTTCCTTTATTTTTCTCTTTTTCTATTTTTGATTGTCAGCCATTAAAAACTAAGACATTTAAAGGCAACTGAATATATAGGGGATATTAGAAAATCACCACTCGTGCACAGGAAAACGTACAGGTTTACAAAAGACCTGAGGACTTTAAGATTACACCTTAAACTATTCTCAGTATGGAGGCACTCTATAGCAAAAAAAAAAAAAAAGCAGAAAACCATGAGAAATGGGGAGAATCTAATTTCCAGAGATACCAAATTACTAATATTAGATTCAAATGTCCAGTTTTCTACAATAACAAAAAATCACAAAGAATACAAAACAATAGGGAAATATGGCTTATTGAAAGGTAGGGACAACAGAAACTTCCTGAGGAAGGCCAGGTGTCAGACGTACTAAATATAGCCTTTAAGACAACCATCTTAAAGATGCTGAAAAAAATAAAGAAAATGATAGAAAAAGTTAAGATCATCATGAACAAAATATCAGCATAGAAAACCTAAAAAGATATCAAAAAGTTCTAGAGCTGAAAATTACAATAATTGAAGTGAAAATTTAATAGAGACATTAAAGATATATTTGAGCACACAGAAAAAATCAGTGAACTTCAAGATAGGATAATTGAAATTATTGAGTCTCAGGAACATAAAGAATAAAAGATTAAAAAAATGTGAAGAGCGCACTATGGACACACTTATAACTTTGACTTAAACTATACAAAAGCAATTCATGTAACCAAAATGTTTGTACCCCCATAATATTCCGAAATAAATAAAAATTTAATTTATAAAAAGAAAGAAAAAAGTGAAGAGAGTCTAAAGACCTGTGGGACACCATTAAGCTGGCCAACATATGCATTATGGTAGTGTCATAAGTGAGAGAGAAAAGGAGATGAGAGATTATTTGAAAAAAAAAAATAGTGGCCCCAAATTTCCCAAATTTGATGAAAGTCATGAGTATAAATATCCAAGCTCCTCAAAAACTCCAAATAGGATGAATTCAGAGACCCTTACCCAAACATGTTATAATCAAACTGTTGAAAACCAAAGACAAACTGAATCTTGAAAGCAACACAAGAGAGAGTTCTTGTCACATATAAGTATCCTTAATAAGATTATCATCAGGTTTCTCATCAGAAATATTTGAGGCTTGCAGGCAGTGAGCTGTTGTATTCCAAGTGCTAATAGAACAAAAAAATAAAACTTGTCAAACAACAATTCTATATCTGGCAAAACTGTCTTTTAGAAATGAGGAAGAAATTAAGACATTCCCTGATAAACAAAAACTGAAAGAGTTACCACTAGACCTTCACTGCAAGAATTACTGCAACAAGTCCTGCAAATTGAAATGAAAGGATGATAGATAATAACTCAAAGGTGTATAAATAAATAAAGATCCTAGTAAAGTGAATACACGGTAAATTATAAAAGATAATGTTATTAGCACAACGGTTTATAACTACACTTTTTGTTTTCTATATGAATTGAGAAACTAAGACATTAAAATTATTAGTCTAAAAGCTAATATTAGTTTAATTTCAATTTTTAATTTGACATTTTGTTTTTGACATAATTTAAGAGGCTAATGCATTAAAATTTCTTAGTTAATATTTTTGGACATACAGTGTACAAATATGTAATTTTGTGATCTCCATAGCTGGAAGAATTGGGAACAAAGCTATGAATGAACAAAATTTTTTAATGTTATTGAAGTTGTTATTAGTGTTATAATTTTAGGATGTTATATATAATCGCCATGGTAACAACAAAGAAAATAGTAATAGAACATACACAAAAGGAAATGAGAAGAAAATTAAAACACTTCACACAAAAATTAACCTAGAAGAGACAGTGATATAGTAAATGAGGTTCACAACACAAGCAAATAGAAAAACATCCCCTGCTCATGGATTGGTAGAATCAACATTGTTAAAATGTCCATACTACCCAAAGTAATTTACCAATTCAGCCCACCATCAAAATACCAGTGTCATATTTCAAAGATGTAGAAAAAATAATCCTAAATTTCATTTGGTGAAGTTTAGGTGAACCAAAAAAGAGCCAAAGCAATCTTAATTAAAAAGAACAAATCTGAAGACATCACATTACCTGACTTCAAATTATACTACAAGGATATGGTAACCAAGACAGCATGGTATTGGTATAAAAGTAGAGACATAGACCAACAGAACAGAATAGAGAACCCAGAAATAAAACCATCTACCTACAACCAACTGATCTTCAACAAAGAAGATAAAGACATACACTAGGGGAAGGAAGCCCTAGTCAATAAATGGTGCTGGGAAAATTGGATAAGCACAAACAGAAGAATGAAACAGGATTCATATCTCTCACCATATACAAAAATTAACTCAATGTGAATTAAACACTTAAATGTAAGGCATGAAACCATAAAAATTCTAGAAGAAAATAAAGGGAAAACTCTTCTAGACATTGACTTAAGCAAAGAATTTATGACTGAGACACCAAAGGCAATTATAGCTACAAAAAATAAATAGGCGGGGCTTAATTAAATTAAAAAGCTTCCACACAGAAAAGGAAATAATCAACAGAGTGAATAGACAACCTGCAGAGTGGGAGAAAATATCCACAAACTATACATCTGATGAAGGACTGATATCTAGAATTTACAAACAACTCAAACAAATCAGCAAGAAAAAACACGAACAACCCCAATGAAAAGTGTGCAAATGACATGAACAGAAATTTTGTGAAAGAAGATAGACAAGTGGCTGATAAACATATGAAAAAAATACTCAACATTGCTAATCATCAGGGAAATGCAAATTAAAACCATAATGAGATACCACCTTACCTCTATCATAATGGCTATTATTAAAAAGCCAAAAGGAAATAGATGATGGCATGGATGCAGAGTAAAAGGAACACTTACACACTGTTGGTAGGACTGTAAATTAGTATAATCTATATGGAAAACGGCATGGAGATTCCTCAAAGAAATAAATGTAGACCTATCATTCTATCCAGCAATTCTACCTCTAGGTATCTCCCCAAAGGAAATGAAGTGATTTTATCAAAAAGCCACTTGTACTCACATGTTTATTGCAGCACAACTCACAATTGCAAAGATGTGGAACCAACCTTAGTGCCCATGAATTCATGAGTGGATAAAGAAAACACACACACACACACACACCATGGAGTACTACTCAGCCATATAAAGGAATGAAATAATGTCTTTTGTAGCAATGTGGATGGAAATGGAGATCATTATCCTAAATTAAGTATCTCAGGAATGGCAAGTTGAACACATGTTCTCACTAATAAGTGGGAGCTAATAGATGGCTACCCATGGGCACAAAGCAATATAAAGGACATGAAATACCAAGAAGGGGGAATGGTAAAGGGGTGGGTATGTGATAAAAACTTACCTATCTGGTGCAGTGAACACTATTTGGTGATGTGCATACCAAAAGCCCTGACTTAAGCATTGTACAAGATATCCATGTAATAAAAATACTTATACCCTCTTAATTAGTATTTTAAATAAAAAAATGGCATCCAAGGTATAAAATTTAAAAAAATAAAGAAAATGAGGGTCACAAAAGCTATAAGGTATATAGAATAAAAATAGCAAAATGTCATAAAATGAAATTATTCCTGAAGCAGTAATTACTTCAGATAGGTGTATAGATGTAAATAGATTAAATTCTGTAATCAAAAGATAGAGATAGGCAAAAAAATTTCAAGTAACCCAGGATTCAACTATATACACACTATAAGAGATTAATTTTCGATCAAAAGACACAAATAGGTTGAAAGTAAAAGGGTGGAAGAAACTATTTCATGCAAACAGTAACCAAAAGAGAACAGAGGTGGCTATACTAATATACTCTGAGCAGACTAAAATACTTACATAGAAAACAAAAATGATCTAAAATTAACATCACTTTACAATATATGGTAATACCAAAAGAAGAACAAAGTGAACAAACCTAATGCTAGCAGATAGAAGGAAATAATAAAGATTAGAGCAGTTATAAAAATAGAGAAAAGAAAAACATTAGAGAAAACCATTGAAATAAGTTTTGGTTCTTCAAAACATCAACAATATTGACAAACCTTTAGCTAGTTTTACTAAGAAAGAGAAGACTCAAATTACTAAAAACAGGATTGAAAATGGGACAGTATGACTGATTTTACAGAAATTAAAAAGATTATAATGTAGTACTCTGAGCATGTTTGCATCAATAAACTATATAACCTAAATGAAATTAACAAATTACTAAAAACATAAAACCTACCATAATGCAATCATGAAGAAACAGAAAAATCTGAATAGACACATAACTAATCTGGCTATTCATTCAGTAATGAAAACTTCTTGTCCAAAAAAGTTCTGGACCTGATGGCATCTCTGGTGAATTCTACCAGACATTAAAAAACAAAAAAAACTAGCACCAGTTTTTCTCGAACTTTTGCAAAAAATTGTAAAGTAGGGAATACTTCCTAACTCATTCAATGATGTCAGTATTACCCTGATACCAAAGCCAGATGAACTTGCTACAAGAAAATAAAACTACAGTCCCAGATCCCTTAAGAACATTGATGCAAAAATTCTCATCAAAATACTAGTAAACCAAATTTAACAATATATTAAAAGAATTATACAACCAAGTAGGATTTATTCCTGGAATTCAAGGATGATTCAACATATGAAAATTGATTAATGTAATGCACCATGTTAATGAAATTTAATTAAAAAAAACGCAATCATCTCAACTGATACAGAAAAAGTATTTGACAAAATTTAACACCCTTTTATAATAAAAACACTCAACAAACTAGAAATAGAAGGAAAGTCCTTCAACATGATAAAAGACATATATGAAAAACCCACAGTGATCATTTTACTCGATGATGAAAGACTGAAATCTTTGCTTCTGAGATCAGAAACAAGACAAGGATGCCTGCTTTTTACACCTACATGTACCTTAGTGCTGAAAGTCCTAGAAAAAGCAATTAAACAAGGAAAAAAAAGGCATCCATGTTGGAATAGAAAAAATAAAATTATATCTGTTCACAGACTATATGATCTTATGTGTCTAAAAACCTAATGAGTACCCACACACAATCTTTTAGAACTAATAAACACAGGCAAATTATTAATAGCAGGATAGAGAGTCAACACACAAAATCAGTTGTAACTCTATACAGTAAGAGGGAACAATCTGAAAGAATATTGAAAAAATTCCATTTACAATAACATCAAATAGAATAGATACTTAGAAATTAATTAAATTGGTGAAAGACTGGTACAAGGAAAACTATAAAACATTTCTTAAAGAAGTTAAAAAAGACAAATGAAAAGACATCTTGTGTTCACGAGTTGGAATATTTAATATTGATAGGATGTCAATACTACCCAAAGAAGTCTATAGATTTATTGAAATCCCTATCAAAATCCCAATACTGTTCTCTGCATAAGTGGAAAAACCTATCCTAAAATTCACATGAAATCTCAAGGGACTTCAAATAGGCTAAATATTTCTGAAGAAAGAGAAGGTTGAAGGACCCACACTACTGATTTCAGAACTTACTACCAAGCTATAGAAATCAAAACTGTGTGTCATAAAATATCTGTATTGCCATAAAGACAGCTATATAAACCAACATAATAGAATAAACTCCCACATACATGATCAAGTGATTTTCAACTAGGGTACCAAAACCATTCAATTGAGAAAGAATAGTCTTTTCCACAAATGGTACTAGGAATACTGGTTATCTACATACAAGAGAATGAATTGTTATCTAACATCACATTCAAAACTTAGACTAGTCAAAGATCTAAAAGTATAAAACTCTCTGAAGAAAATACAGAGTGGAAGCTTCCAAACACTAGAAGGAATAAATGAGATGAAAGAATCATTATACAATGATTTCTTAGCTATGACATCAAAAGTACAGACAATAAAAAAATTAATTAAACTTCATGAAAATTAAAAGCTTTTGTGTATCAAGGACACTATCAACAGAATAAAAAGGCAATCTATGGAATGGAAGAAAATATTTGCAAATCATATTTCTGATAGGAGATTAATGTTCAAAATATATAGAGAAACCTAAAACTTAACAATAAAAATCAATCGACCTGATTAAAAAATGGGCAAAAACTTACATAGACATTTCTTCAAGAGATATATACAAATGGCCAATAAACTCATCAAAAGATGCTCAATATCACTAAACATTAGTAGAATGCAAATCAAAACCAAACAAAATACTATCTTTCTCCCATTAGAAGGATTCTAATCAAAAACCTGAAAATGGCCAGGCGCGGTGGCTCACGCCTGTAATCCTAGCTCTCTGGGAGGCCAAGGTGGGTGGAGCTCGGAGTTCGAGCTCAGGAGTTCGAGATCAGCCTGAGCAAGAGCGAGACCCCATCTCTACTATAAATAGAAAGAAATTAATTGGCCAACTAATATATATAGAAAAAATTAGCCGGGCATGGTGGCACATGCCTGTAGTCCCAGCTACTCAGGAGGCTGAGGCAGCAGGATTGCTTGAGCCCAGGAGTTTGAGGTTGCTGTGAGCTAGGCTGACGCCACTGCACTCACTCTAGCCTGGGCAACAGAGTGAGACTCTGTCTCAAAAAAAAAAAAAAAAAAAAAAACCTGAAAATAACATGTGCTGGCAAGTATGTGGAGAAATTGGAACACTTGTGTATTGTTGGTGGGACTATAAAATGGTACATAGCTATAAGAAACAGTATGGTAGTTCTTCACAAAATTAAAAATACATGTACCATATGATTTATAAATTCCATTCTAGGTATTTATGCAAAAGAATTGAAATTAGTATCTTAAAAAAGTTTTAGCACTCCTGTGTTCACTGTAGCACTGTTCACAATAGCCAAGATGTGGAAACAACCTAAATGTCCATCAACAGATGAATGGATAAAGACAATGTGGTGTATGCATACAAAGAAATACTACTATGCTTTAAAAAAGAAGACAATTCTGTAATATCCAGTGACTTGGATAAACCTTGAGGATGTTCTGCTAAGGGAAATAAATTATTAAAAACAAAAACTGCATGATTTTACTTATGTGAAGCAGTAGAGTAGTCAAAAACATAGAGCTATGAAGTATAATGGTGGTTTCCAGATTCCGGTGAGAGGGAGAAATGGAGAGTTATTTTTTAATGGATGTAGAGTTACAGTTTTGCAAGTTGAAAAAGTTCTGTGGGTAGATGGTGCTAATAGTTGCACAATATGAATGTACTACATATCACTGAACTGTGCATTTAAAAGATGGAAAATTTTATGTTACTTATATTTTACCACAATTTAAAAAATGATACAAATGAGACAGATTGGACTAGTAGGGAAAGAGAAGGTGTCGAATGGAACAAAGGAGGAAACCCAGAAACAGATCAATTCATGCAGGAGACTTGATATGTGACATAGGGGTGTGGTAATCAGCAGGAAAGAACAAACTAATAAAGGGGGCCAAGATAATTGATTATCAATATGAAAAAGAGGTAAGTTTGGGTTTCTATATGATATCAATCACAAAAGGTGAATTTCAGATGATTTAAACACCTAGATGTGATAAGCACAATTTTTAACATTTCTAGAAGGGAGGTAGGAGACTATCTTCAGGACCTCCGGGTAGGAAAAGATGTCTCAAACAAGTTACAAAAAGAATGCACCGACCAAGAAAATGTTCATAGATCCACATATATTAAAATGTAAAACCTCTGATCAGGACAGGTGTGGTGGCTCACGCCTGTAATCCTAGCACTCTGGGAGGCCGAGGCAGGCGAATTGCTCGAGGTCAGAAGTTCGAAACCAGCCTGAGCAAGAGCGAGACCCCATCTCTACTATAAATAGAAAGAAAATTAATTGGCCAACTAATATGTATAGAAAAAATTAGCCGGGCATAGTGGCACATGCCTGTAGTCCCAGCTACTTAGGAGGCTGAGGCAGAAGCATCACTTGAGCCCAGGAGTTTGAGGTTGCTGTGAGCTAGGCTGACGGCATGGCACTCACTCTAGCCTGGGCAACAAAGCAAGACTCTGTTTCAAAAAAAAAAAAATGAAAAACCTCTGATCATAAAAAAATACCATAAGCAAAATGAAAAGACAAGCCAGAGAGAAGCAGAAAGTGTGTATATATAAATATATATATATTTATTTATATATATATATAGGATTAATATCCAGAATGTATAAAATATTTTAATAAATCAATACATAAAATATCTTCCCCCTTAAAATCAGGAGAATAGGCAAAAGAGATATGACTAGGAAATTCACAGTGGGAGAAATCAATAATGTGGGAAAAAAAAAACTGTGAAAGGGAGTTTGATTTTAATATGAAGCTGAACTTTAGGAGTCTACCATATTCAATAGTCAACACAGTTGAATGTAGGTGCCTTAACATTATTCCATCATAGTAACCAGGGACGTGTTAAAGTGAGCCACTATTTCATACTTATATGATCATCAAAAGTTGAAATCTGATACCATTTACTGGTGACAATGTGGCACATAACAGGGACTTATATATCCTGCCAGGGGGTGACTCTGAGGAACAATTTGGTGTCATCTAGTTAAGTTAAAGAAGTACATATCCAAGCCCCATATACTGCTAGTGGGAATGAAAAGTGGGGCAGCCTCTTTGGAAAACAGCCTGGTAGCTCCTCAAACGATGAAGTATATAGTTAGCATATAATGCAGCAATTCCATTCCTGTGTATATACCTAAGAGAAATGTCCACACAAAACTTGTACACAGACGTTCATAGCAACATTATTTATAATAACCAAAAGGTGGAGGAAGAGCCAAATATCCATGAACACATGAACGGATAAACAAAATGTGGTTTATTCATACAAAGGAATATTATTCAGCCATAAAAACGAATGAAGTGCTTATATGTGCTACAACGTGGATAAACCTTGAAAATATGCTAAGTGAAAGAAGCCATCTTCTTTCAAAGGCCCATATATTAAAGGATTCCATTCATATGAAAGTCCAGAATTAGGAAATTTATAGAACAGAAAGTAGATTAGTGGTTACTTAGAGCTAGAGAGATTGAGGAATAAGGATGACAGCTAAAGGGTATGGGTGTTTTTTTGTGTGTGTGAGATAATGCAAATGTTATTAAAATGACTGGGATAATGCTTATACACATCTTTTAATACAGTAAGGACCATCAAACTGTGCATTTTAATGGGTGACTTCTGTGCGATGGGAATTATAGCTCAATAAAAATGTTTAAAAAAAGAAATGGTAGGTCCGAAAACAGGAAGAATATCTTAGGTATTCAATTCAAAGGGCTTCTGGTTATACAGGGTATCATTTTTCTTTCTCTAGTATCAGCCATACATAAGGTCTAATGGATCTCATTTCAAATTTGAGATTAGAAAAATCAATTATCAAGAAGCTCATATCATTTCTTTATTCAATATTTAGGTAGGGAATACTAATAAATCATAATGGAATAATTCTGTTTGGGTCTAATAAGAAAAAAAAACCAACAAACAAAAAAATAAGACCCCACCCTTAAAATATCTCTAACATTTTGACTTACAGACTTGTAGTGTATATTATAATGTACATGTATGTATATTGTAATGTATGTTATAATGTAATATATATTGATGTTAATATATATGTAAATGTGACAGGTGATGCAATCTCACATAAGTAAAATGTGATAGCAGTGTTGTGTTGGGATGTGTCTGGGAAAATATGCAGTTACAATATACAATTTGAAGGAAAATTAATTTACGTAGCTGTGTAAAAATCACCTGTACATCAAGATCTCCACTAAAATCTTTAGTGTTTTATAATTGGTTAAGTAACATGTTTATGACTTTTCCACCTAAAGTCAGAGATTTTCAAAAGAGACATAAAATGAAATTCTCCTCCTTAATAAGCACATTTCAAACTATTTCCCTCCAGTTAAGTGTCACATATATCCGTGTAAGGAAAAACCTGAGCAACTTTAACACTGATAGCTATACTTGTGTTGTTTTTAAGCTTTTTGCACAGGACTTATAAGTCACTAGGTAACTGTAAATGAAGTTGACTTTGCAGATTTCCTTGGGCTTTAAACTTTTTGAAGCCAGGGGCTCAAATTCTGTAACGCTTTATTTAGCACGGTGGTCCCAACCCCTAGGCCACCAGTCCGTGGCCTGTTGGCTGCACAGCAGGAGGTTAGTAGTGGGTGAGTGAGCAGCTTCATTTGTATTTACGGCTGCTCCCCATTGCACGCATCACCATTGCACGCGCACCTGAGCTGCGCCTCCTGTCACATCAGCTGTGACATTAGATTCTCACAAGAGTGCGAACCCTACTGTAAAACATACATAGGAGGGATTTAGGTTGTACACTCCTTAAGAGACTTTAATGCCTAATGATCTAGGTGGAGCTGAGGCAATTATGCTAGTACTGGGGAGAGGCTGCAAATACAAATCATCATTATCAGAGAGGTTTGACTGCACAATAAATGTAATGGATTTGAATCATCCCGAAACCATGCTCCCTTTCCCCGCCCCGTCCATGGAAAAATTGTTTTCCATGAAACCAGTCCCTGGTGCCAAAAAGGATGGGGACCACTGCTTTAGTGTATATAAGTGTATAATGAGCTATGGAGTTAGCAGGCATGGCATGGGTTTTCCACTGAGAATAATTAATGAAGGCTGTTCAGGTAACGTTGTTGTAGCTTGTGCCAGGCATGTGATATGGAAGATATCTGGATGCTGACAGTTTCTAGGTCAGGCCAAGTCTAGAGTGAAGGAAGGAAGGGAGGGAGGGAGGGAGGGAGGGAGGAAGGAAGGAAGGAGGGAAGGAAGGAAACCATCAATCCACTGTGTGCTATTTAGGAACACTATGCAATGTTTGTGATATTTTATTCAACATTTTAGAAAAATCAAAGGGAAATCAGTACTTTATCACAAAATGTACCAATATTAATGAGACATCTGAACTTTACTTATCTCTTTCTGGAGAAGATATGGTAGTCTTTATCACAATTTAAAGTGTTTTGATTGATTTATCTAGCATATGTTATAAAATTGTAGACTATTTAACTGTAAATTTAGGTTATATGTAATCCACTGTAGTCAATAAGTTAGAGTTTCCACTAAGCTGACCTTTTGAATGAAATAAAAATATAGATTATAATCAGTGAAAGTTTCTAAATATTACACTTGTTCTGTTTCTCTGGAAATAAATTCTTGCATATTTATTATACTTACATTTGCCCATATAGGGTTATCCTAGAGTGATGTCAAGTTATATTTGATCAGCAGTCTAAACAAAAATTTAAGGAAAATAATACAATTATAAAAGTGTCCATTTTAAGATGTGAATCATCTTACAGAACTCCTGAGGTAAAAAGATCCCAATTAAGAAGAGTTCAGTATTTTAGCGACTTACTGTGTTTTATTAAATTGCATGCAGAGAATGGCCTAAGGGGAACAGTGGTCTGCATTAATGTCAAGACTCTTCATGTCAGAAACAAAGAACTCCAGACATCTTAGATAGTGTGGGAGAGGAGCTCTCCCCTTGCTGTCTTCCTTAAGTACAATAAGAAAATAAGAAAAGAAATTCCATCTTTTATGATACCATTAATCAACCCTAGCCTAATCTGTACTAATCTATAACTCTAAGGAACATGGAGTATAACTTCCCCAGAGCCAGCCAGGAAAGGATTGAAAGCAAATACACACTTTAACAGAAACATAGGTAAATAGACAAATTGACGATTTTAGCTGGTTATTTCAACAGTTCTTTATAGTAAAAGATGGAAAAAACTACATAGAAAATAAGTAGAAGATAAAAGATTTGATCCACACAACCAACTAACTTGACGTAGTTGACATTTATGGAACACTATGCCCGCCAATTATAGAATACATGGCATGTTCAAGTGCATACACTGAGCCACAAAACACGTCTCCATAAAGAATTGAAAATTGTACTGAGTTCTATTCTACCACCACAAATAACTTTAATTAGAAACCAAAAACAAGCATAAATTTTCTATATCCACATATATGTGCACACACAGTTATACATTTTTATTATGCTAGAAATATACCACATAAATAATATAATATTATATATCTAACAATTCAAAATGCAGAATTTATCCTGTAGATATATGTTTGCCTAAAAACATATAAAAAGAAAATTCATTGTGACATTATTTATAATTTAAAAAACAAATTAAAGACTAGAAACAAATTATCATTATGGAACTAGTAAAATAACTTATGGCATATAAAATAATAAAATAACATATTAATAAGCCACTGAAATAAAAATGATTTTTCTGTATGTGCTGATGAGCTATGCTATCAGGTGATAAAAGAAAGGTCCATACCTTTAGTCAATATGCTTATTATTGTGATAAGCTTAATAATTCCTCCAAACAAAAATTTTATATATGATTTAAATGTTCCCTGAATTATGGATAACAAAGCAAATCTTAGAAGACAAAATTGCTTACTCTTAACACAGCATATGAAAATCAAGCACATCAGGAATTTCCAAAATAAAGGAAAACTTGGCATGTTGTACATATATCTTGTTCTCTGAAATGTATGTCAGCAGCAATGGCCATATAAATGGCATAAGATTCTACCTGGCTACATGTATGAAACACAATCAGGGACAAAAGCAGCAAAGAAACATATCAAAGCAGAAATAATTATGGATGAGAATAGTAGGATACTAATAAGTAATATGGTCTCTAAAACTTAATGTTATTATATATTGTTTTAATTGTTAAATGAAGAATTAGAGGAGTAAGAGACATAAAGAACTACATATTTAAAGCTCAATAAAAGACAACCATGGCTTGGACCTTTAATTCTACCTGTTAGAAAAAACTTGCTGATACTGAATGTTAAAAGATCTTGGTCAGCATCTTGTTTCTGATGTGCTCTGATATGAAAGTAGAATAAAGATCGTTATATTACAAATTGGCCCCCAAATCTTAATTCATTCAAAAGTATTCCAATAACTGTATTTTATATCCCAGAACTAAACTGTAATAAAGGGGAGAAGACAGCCAGGTATGACTGTTCATTTAAGAGAAACAAAGGTTGTCTGCTAATTTCTTTGACTTGTCTTATGTTATTTAAATTCAGTGTCTTCCAAAAAAAATTTTCCTTTAGAAAATATATACCATCTTCTAACTAGTTTTATGTCTCTAACATAAAAACCTGTCCCTGGAAGCATAATGAAATATATTTGCTTGTAATTCTTATCTTTAAACTGATTCTTAGAACTAGGATTGTTCTCAAATTTTAAACCATTATCACCTTTTGAAATTATATTATTTACCTGACATTAAGAAATTCAATTTGAAAACAAAAATGTTATACCTGGAATATGATAAATTATGTATTGGAAAATAACCTTCCACTTCAGAACAGTCTCCAGAGATAAGAACTTTGACTAAAGTTGAATAAATGATTTTCTAATTCTGATATGGAAGAGCAATTGCTCACATACTAATCTTCATGAAAATTAAGCTATGAACTCTGGATAAAACATTAAAACAAACAAAAAATTTAAAAAGCCACCTAAAGACTCTGGACCATGAACAAAACCAGACAGATTTTGGATAGGAATAAAATTTAAAGAAAAGTTACTGGTAAGATGTGAGTCCTCCATTTGGCTGATTTAGTTGTGGGTTTTATCCTAAGGGCAGTTGTAGTTGAGACAAAGTCAGGGTGTAAAGAGAGCTGAAATCTCTGATAGGAAAACCTACTGGTTTCTGGCAGGAGCAAGAAGAGCCCCTGAGTGTCTATGACTGTTAGAGAATGAGAAGGAAGCGTAAAAGTGTCTGAGAGGAAGTGTGATTAGTGGTGTGAATGAACTCATCCATGTCTGAATGAATGAAGTTCATCCATGTATAGTCTGAACACGAACTATAAAGGCTAGAATTTTCAGGCAAGTTGTTTAAATCTGTTACTCTAGCTATGTTTCCTGACTGTCAGAAAAAAAATGCATAAGGAATGAAAAGATATTTCCACATAGAAATAGATCTATCCTATATCTATACATCCATCTATTGATATTTCTGTATACTTTTATATATATATATATATTCTATCTGTAAAAGATGTACATAGAATATTAAAAAGATGAAATTGGACATTTTTATAATTGCAAAACAATACATAAAATAAAAAAATTGAATAGGATTAAGAGCAGAATGAAAATGACAGAGAAGAGAGACAGTGATACAGAGATCAGTATATATCATTCAGTCTGAAAAAATGGTGAGCAGCTTGCAAAGGGAAAAACAAAAAACAAATAGCCCCAGGGTCTAGTAGGATCACCACAAAAGGTCTAACATGTGATAATTGAAATTTTAGAAGAAGAAGAGAGAATGGAATGGGAAACATATTTGAGGAAATGATAGCCAGAGATTCCAAAATTTAATAAAAGACATAAACTTACTTATTCAAGATGTTCAGTGAAGTGCAAACATAATAAATTCATTCCTAGACAATTAGTCAAACTGTTGAAAACTAAAGATAAGGAGGACATGTTGAAGTAGCCACAGAAATACCAGAACATATAATAACAAGGGCTAAAAATTAGAATGCCTAGAGTTCTCATTAGAAACCATGGAGAATCAAAGTGAAATAAATACAGTTTCTGATTAATGAAAAATAAAGGGCCTATACTACAAGCAATACTATTCAATATGAAGAAAAATGATACCAGAGAGAAACTCAGATTTTCAGGAATAAAAGAATACTAGAAATGTTACTGTATAAGTAAATATAACACACTAAATTTCCTCTTAATTTCTGTGTAAAACATATTACTGTTCAAAGAAAAAGATGCTAATATGGTTTCATGATATATGTGTGTTTGATACTATTGAAAACTATAACAATAAATATGGTAGAGTAGAAAAATTATACATTTACAACATTTCTATATTTTACATGAGCTTATTATATTCCTCTTGATAATTAATACAAGATACTTCAAATTGTTAGTTGATTGATTAAAAAAATATTTCCTGGTAAATAAATTTAGAATTTAAGACTGTATGGTAGATGTAGTAGTTTATTTTCATCAGTAAAAAACCAATAGATAGAATCATGCATAAACATGCATAAACAATATTTGTTTTTATTAATGTTTTTATTCCCAATACATTTGAAAAGTTAAAACGTCATTATGCAAGTGTCTTCAAAGTGATTAACAATATAAAATTGTTTTAACTTTTTTCTAGAACATTGTGAATTTTTGAGTTTTGGGTTCTTTTTGTTCTTATTACAAAACCTAAGATATGTTTTCTTGGTAGCTTGATCTAGTTTTAATCATGCAGTTAATAAAATATTTATTAAGTAATTCAGTTTCTCTGGCAGCCTGTGTTACTCCCAAAGGTCATGACCTTAAAGAATTTAGTTAATAAAATGTGAAAAATATTTCCTGTTAAAAAAAATAGGTACTTGAGTTTTTGAAGAATAAGAAGTTTGTTTTTTTGGAATCTGCAATGTGTTAGTTACTCTAGGGAGTTCAGTTGGAATGAAGGGAAAGAACTACTGAGCTATTTAATATCTAGAAGCAGAAGGTGACAATTCAAGAAATACTTTAGGCAAAATTGCAATGGATGTAGCACAATATGATGCAGATAAGGCTAGGTGAGCACATGTTTTTTAAGGGGGGGAGAATAGTGTATTTGTTCTCTTGCAATCGTGGTTTCTTAATTTGGAGTTTGAAAATTATGTGCAATTATAGGCCAGGCACAGTGGCTCATGCCTGTAATCCTAGCACTCTGGAAGAGCTCAGGAGTTCAAGACCAGCCTGAGCAAGAGCGAGACCCCATCTCTACCAAAAATGGAAAAAATTAGCCAGGCATGTTGGTGCATGCCTGCAGTCCCAGCTACTCGGGAGGCTGAGGCGGAAAGATCACTTGAGCCAGGAGTTCGAGGTTGCTGTGAGCTAGGCTGACACCACGGCACTCTAGCTGGGGCAATAGAGTGAGACTCTGTCTCAAAAACAAAAAACAAAAAAAAAAGAAAAAGAAAATTATGTGCAATTATTAATATTTTCAGAAAGGAATGAGAGGCTTGACAAAAGAAAAAATGTTCTTTGCAATGACTATTAGGGAAGATTTGGTATATACTCTTCTCAAATCTAAAAGATGAGAAAAATGATAGACATAAAGAATGGTGTTAGCTTGGTTGACCTGGAATATGGTGGCTATATATTTGCTGAGATTGTAAATTGAGAGTTATTCTGTACTCTTATGCCTCTCAAAATAGAGTTTAAGACATTCTAGCAAGTGTTTGCAGGATGGATTTATTCAAGTGGAGGGTGATTGCCTGGGATGTAGACCACTGAAATAAATATCAATTAAATGCAGATTTGAAGTGCTAACATTTTACATGTGTGGGTATAAAACATTTACATAGTTTGTAAATAATATAGATAATAAAGATTTTTATGGATTTTGATTAAAACATGGCCATTTAAGGAGGCCTAGTAGGTAAAGTGATCAGAATTAACTTTTTCAAGATGAGTTTTATTATTGCTAATATACTTTGCTGACATGGAGTTGACACATATCTTACAGAATTGTTATGCAAATTTTAAAGCTGTGAAAAGAATTGGTACGTAAGGTTGCAAATAATGACCCATATACCAGTTTATTTTTATTAAAGAAAAATATGTATTTTAAAATGCACTTTTAAGAGTTTGTCCTAGATTATTTGACCTGCAAGATGTTCTGATTTTCCTTTTTAATCGTGACCTAATGAATTTAGGAAATTCAGTAAGGTATCCTGGGTCCCAAAGAATCACAATGAAAGTGGAAAAACATGAAGAGTACTGCATTTAAAAAAAAAATTAATTAAATAAACTACCTAAATTTATTTAACCTAATGTCTCTTTGTTGTTTTGCCCTAGACCAGGAATTGGCAAATTTTCTGTAAAAGATCAGATAGTAAATAATTTTGACTTTGCAAGATGAGACAAAATCAGGATATTCTATAAGTGCTATATAACAAGACTGAAACAAATTGATACAAAATTTTATGGAGGTAATTCAAAATAAAATAATAATTAAGTACAATGTTTTGTAATACAAGTCTACAAATGAGAAGAATGAAATTTTATGTGTGGATGGGTTACAAGTAAGAGCTCTCTGTCATCAAATTGACAAAACCATTCTGCAAAAGCCATTATTAGTTTTTAGTGCCCTGCACAAACAGGGGCAGGCTGGATTTTGCCCAAGTGTCATAATTTGTTGAACTATGCTCTAGATTGTGAAAAAATTATTGTTTTGGTGCAGTGTCTATCAGAATGAGTGTTTTAGAAAATTATTCCTTTACAATGAAGAACCAAGGAATGGTAAAATTGATTGGCATGAACTTCATATGAGACCGGCTTTTCTTTTTTATAATGAAGTTGAAAAGTTATGATGTAAAGAAACAATAGGGAATAATGAGCATTGAGGTGTGGCTCGACGAACAGCAGGCACTCAAGAGGGATGCTAGGTGAGGTGTTCTCAAGAGAGACCCAGGGTTCAGTCATAGTGAAGAGAAAGAAGCAGCACTGGGGGACACTGTGAGTACAGCAGAGTTGGTTGGTTATGGAGTGCCAGTTTTATTAGAATGGAGAGCGAAAGGGTATGGAAGGTTGAGTGGGTAAAGGACCAGGGAGTACTAAGCATTATTATAGGGATGATAGTTTGGTGGAAGATCTATTAGTTGTAATAGAGTTTGCAATCTGGGGATGACAGATGCAAAAAGGGATAAGTGACAGAGGGATTTGTTTGATACCATCTGCGTGAGGAAGGTGATCACTAAGCCTAATGTCGGGGGAACTTAGCTGCTACATTGTTGGGATTTGTGAAGCTCCATGTACTTCTTTGGTAGAATAAATGCTATTACAAGACGTTATATTTCCTGAACTGTGTGATGAAGGATTCTGGACAGTAGACTTTGTAATACTATGCAACTAAAGTGACTTTGAACAAATAACTTAGTATGTGGATGGATTTCCTTACTTCTTATTATCATCCTCCTTTTTGTCTTTCTCCTCTTTCTCTTCTTCCTTCTTCTTAATACTTTTAAATTCCCAGAAAAGTCTTCTCAGAAAAACTGTTCTGAAAGTTAGTTCATGTCAAGCCATCATCTCTTTTAATCTTTTCTTATCCCATCCTCTATTTATACATCCTGAAATGATAATGCTCTGGTGACATCCATCCAAGAAGCCCACTATTCATTTGCTACTCAATCATAGTGTATGTCTTCAAGAGTTATGATACCAAGAGATCAATGGAGACCAAATTGGGACTTTCCTATGTTATCTTGCCAGCTGTCTGAACATGTGCTTTTTCATTTTTATTAGTCTCTGTTTCATCTGTTCTAACATTAAAGTATTATACAGTCATGCTTAGGAACCATACTCACTTCCTACCAAAAACTCATGTGAAAAGCAGTCAATTTTAACTGATGGAAGGTTACTTGTTTACTGTATTAATACCTGTAGAATCAGGAGACCCATGTGGGAAAGGTGTTTGGAGGTTTAATTTGAGAAATCCTTCTGCCTTAGTTGTTATTAATAATATTACAGTGTTTAGGGGATTATTGCTATCACATTTCACTCACTGCTTCTCACTAGAAGAGAGGTACACAAAATAATGTTCAGATTAATAAAAAGAAAATTAAATATTTCAAGATCATAATTTAAAAGACATTTATCCATCTTTGAATCTCAAAATGGGGCCAATATGTTTCTAGTCAGTTGTTAGGTGGGACTGATCTTCACAATGATCATTCAAACTAATAAATGAACAATTGCTTAAAAAGTGTCCTTCTCTTATCTCCTGCTTCTCTTCAGTTCTCCAATAATCACTTTATATCCATATCCTGGCTCACTCCCTTTCTAACACACATCTCTTTGCTTTGTCATTTTTTCTCCTTTCCTTTCTTCTCTTTCTATACGTTGTATTTTCAACATATGGTCATCTAGATCTGCCTTTCTTCACACTATTTTCTCTACTTGTAATAGCGTTCTACCCTTACTCTGCTCGCCAAAATCTACTGGAACTTGCAGGCCCAGGGAAAGCATCATGTCTCGTCTACAGCCTTTTCTGTCCCTCCCATCCCTCTACCAGATTCAGACCACCCCAGGTCTTTCATTCAGATTCCAATAATACTTTGTTTGTGTTTGCTATATTATAAAAAGACTGCATTTTGTGAATTTCTTAACTCTTTCCTTATCTTTCTCATTTTAAACTGTGAATTCCTGAACAATAAGGCCTATGACCTAATTACTGTTGTCTCACAGACATGGTCCACAGTAAGACTGCAGTAAAACTGGAACTGCATGAGTGAGTTGTGTAGCTGCCTTGCCTCTATGCATACATTCAACTGTACTCATGCACAGCTTTCTATCTTCTTTCAGCTTTCAACTTTCTTTATTAATAAATTTAAAACATATTTTCACCAAATAGTAGACAATATTTACATGTGTCTTTAAAAGATGTGAACCTTACAATATCATTTGGTATTAACATTTGACAAAAATGCCATTTCCTTAGGAAGTATACCTAATTGTTCTGTCCAAGGTAGCTTTTTCTATTTTGTTTGTCAGTGTCATCTCCAAGGAAGAAGCAAAGCAAACAACTACAGACATTAATCCATATTTACACAAGGGCAAGTGGGTGAGATTTAGTAAAGCAGAAAGTTATTTTATAGATGGATTAAAAGATTTGTCCTAAACAGTATACTTTGCTGATAATTTCAGCCTAAAGTGTTTGGTCTTTCCCCTTTGTGGAATATGGAACAGTGCAATGTTGTTTTGTTTTCACTATTGTTAATCGCACAGTGTCAGTGAGAGCACTGACAGAAAGCTTCTATTTGGTTGTTGTATCAGAGGATCCCAATGAGAACTAAAGGGAGGAACAGCAGAGAATAATCTGTTGCAAATAATCAAACATGAATTACTCAAAATCAGAATTTACTCTTTAAACATCCTCTTATAGGTTTTTATCTCCCCAAATAAAAAGTTATTAGGGCATATTATGTTGCAGTTATACATACATCATAGGCAATATGTAGTTATATTTCATGGTAACTGACAGATTAACTGAATCACAAGGGATCACTGGGTCTAAAAAATCTCACATGAGGGGTGGAGACACAGGAAAATAGTCTAACTTCTTTTTATTCTGGATTCCAAGTTATACTTGAATTTAAACAATTCCCATCCTCAGTTTATTACCGGTTCAATTAAATTTAAGTTCATAAGAACATTAGGTAGAATTAATTCTAGATATAGGAATTCTGTTACTAAGTTTAGTTTTTCATGATTATTTTACTGATGTCTATTATTTTTGATGGATATAGTAAAAAATGTTTGGATGTTTCTATATTGTAAAAAAAAAAAAAAAAAAAAAACCCTAATATTTGTTCATTTGTGTCCAAGGATGCCTTTAAATTGCATGAAGTAGAATAAGGAGTCTAGAGCTGTGGGAAAATGTGCATGGGAGATAACCAAGTCTGGTTCCACTGTCTGCATTTTTCAATTTGTTTTATCAGCATGTCCATAAACTGGAAAAGTATTAGGCACAAACCCATTGATAAGCATATGAGAATTTCTTCCAGTCTCCCTCACTCTTCTTCATGGAATATCTTAGAAGAATTGTGGAGTCCATATTTGAAATACAAAAAGTACAATACAAACATAAAACAAAAATTATTTTACTTTAACATCAGAGGCTAAATTGTATTGCAGAGTCCTTTTTTGTTAATCTTTGGATGGAGGAGAGACAGTACAACCATCTGGGAAGCAAGAGTGGTTAATTCAGCTTACTCCCAACATAAATAACAATGAAGGACTTTCTTACCCAGGAGGGTTTGAAGGTTAAACTGTTACATGTCACCTGCTAATTAGGATTCCTGGGAGTAAGCAACAGAAATGGACTCTGGCTTACTTCAACAGAAAATGAATTAATTTAAAATATAACTGAAAGCTCTCAGAATCAATGAGAAAGTTGGAATTCCATGACCAGAGAATAAACAGGAGCTATGAGGGGCCTGGCATTTTTGAACATGAGAATGTGTTCAGGAAAATCTGATTAGGATGCTGTAACTGGCAGCTACATCAGTGGGTATCATCACCTCCCACCCTTGCTGGATACTTCAGGGTTTGCTGTTGCTCTTCTGAATAATTTCTCAACTGCAATTTTATTCCTGCAAATTTCAGAGTCATGGGTAGTGGCATGACCTAGGGATGTTTTATCTGGCTTTTTGTCTTTATGACTGAAGACTGGGCTCTACTTCCCACTAAGACTCATATAATACAAGGATCCTCCAAAGTAGGAAGAGAAGTCAGACATGGAGTGGCCAAATAA
This sequence comes from Mirza zaza, assembly GCA_008750895.1. Classification (NCBI taxonomy): domain Eukaryota; kingdom Metazoa; phylum Chordata; class Mammalia; order Primates; family Cheirogaleidae; genus Mirza; species Mirza zaza. The sequence goes on from VSMD01073859.1 coordinate 21,670, forward strand.
GAGAAAACACTGTACACTGTGTAGCTGATATAGAGAAACAAGGGGTATGGTGACCAACTTACCAGCTTCAACTGCTTTTGCTTCTTTTTAGGATAAGTAGATAAGAATGTTTGAGTCTTCCTCAATTATGATTATTTCTTTTGCGGGAAATTACTTACTACTAGCCTCAGGTAATTAAAAAAAAATGAACATCTATGTATAGGTACCCTGACTAATATCCATGGCCTGATTTTAGTTTGTTTAAGCCTATGAGACCACCATGAGACCACCATGAGAAGTGTTAATATTAGTAGAAATGAGGAAACAGGTTAGAAAAATGAAATAAATTTATTGCCAAAATATTACAAAAAGCGATTGGCATTGCCAGGATTAGATCCCATGTCTGTGTGATAGAAGTCCTATTTTTCTACAGAAAAACTTATTTACAGATAAGCTTGTCAATTAGTTCACTATTGAATATCTCTATGTCTTAAGTCTCTCCTTTCTACGAATTTTCGTCAGTATTCAAAATATTGCTTTTTTTATTTTTCATTTTGAGTTCTGCAATAACTTATGTTAGGCAATAACATTTTTCCCTAAATTAATGCCCACATCCATTGATTTGATTATCTTTTGTCCACCATATCTACGTTGATTTGTGTGTGGTATATTGAAAGTCACACTACATCATCAGAACTTATATTTTTTGTCCTTATATTCCTAAGGCTTCTCACAGTTCCTAGCATATAAGAGATTCCTTATGCATATGTGATTTATGATGATGAGATAGAAGAAAGAAAATAGGCATGAAGATGGGGCGGTGGAGGAAAAGTGAAGAGACAAAAGAGGGGAAAATGGACATGAAATGACTAAATAAAAAAAATCTAGCACTTTCATCCATCTAAGTCATACATAGGGCTTTTGTTGTAGCAGTAATAATATTGATGACTGTCTTCTGTGGTTTTCAGTTTATTTCTTGGGCCTCATAAATATTTTATTAATATTTTCAATTATTAAAATGATCTATTCATCACAAAGTCTTCCCTTATGCTATCAAATAAATGCGTTTTAAGGACTGATGTAACCAAAAGAAAGTCTGCTATTATATTTCATTGATCGGACCTGGTCTTTTTGCTAACTTTTTATCTAGTATCTATTTGTCTCCTAAATAATCATAGAGTAAAAGATCATGCTTTGGGACTGGGAAGTAACTTACATAATTATGAATTTAAGACAAAGGAACGTTTTTCACTTCTTTGAAAATGCATAATGTGCTGTGAAGGTGTTAAGAAATAAGAACTCTTTGAAAGGGCTTTCTGATATGAATAATTGCAAATGTCAAGGGATAAGAGTTTTCTGATAGTGATTCTATTTCTAGAATGTCAGGTACTGATGCAAAGGTGACATGAATGATTTGAATGAGTCGTTCTGTGTCCCAGAGGTGGTCCTGTAGAGAATTAAAAGCAGTACTTTATAACCAACAGAGAGATTTATTTAAGGCCAAAATGTCAGAGGTAATAAAACTATTTAACTTGTGCTCATAGCTTTACTTTGCATTATATTAATGGACACACAGAATTTATTGCGTACTAGCAAATTAAGGAAACAGAATTTCATAAAGAATAAAGTCGAATGTTATATTGTGGCTTTCAGTAAAATATTGATGAAAATACTTATGGTAAGATTGTAAATTAATTATAAATACTAACTTAACTTGCTCTAAGTTTATTTTAGCATGTGTGGAGCAAAGCATATAGATCTAATTCTTGTGAATACTCCCATCTACATATGGTCCAGAGCAGAAGCAGAACATTATTTACACCACAGATAACCTCTATTCTGACCTTTACCAGTTACCATTTTCTCCTAAAGATAATTATTATCTTGACTTGCAATATTATTACTGGTGGTTATAAATAGTATTACTGTGAGAATTCCTTTTTTCAAAATTCAGAATGTTATGGAGGTACAAGCACTTTGATCACATAAATTGCTTTTGCACCATTTGAGTCAAAGCTACAAGCATTTTTTATGGCTGAGTAGTACTTTTTGTTCATTAGCTGATAATTTAAAGATTTTAAAGAGTAATTCGTCCAAATGTTTCCTAGACTAAAATGTGGCATATTTCTTTGAAAAGGAAACTTTTCCTCAATATTCAACGGAACCAGATGCATTAAAAGAATATGCCTTCAATATTTCAAAGATTTTTATTTATTAAAAAAATTAAGTGTTTTGCAACATCTTCTATGCATGATGCAATTCAAAGAGTTCTCGTTTCACAGTCTTTTTTTCTGATAAAAATAATTACATATATATATTAATATTATCCATATGATGAAATTTTCTCATTTGCTGAAAAATAATAGTATTTGTCCCTAATAATTGTTGTACTTCACTGATGAATCTTTGTTTTTCATTTATTTCCAAAATAATTTTATATTAAATTCATTTAAATAACAAATATTTAGTTTAATGTGATTCTTAAAGAAGTGGGTGAACTGGCATGATTGAAAATTAAAATCTGTTACTGGCAACACAAAAGGCCTAAAGTTCCATGTGAATTTTGGAGCCAGCACTGGGCCAGGGATTTTGGTGAGGCTGGAGTGTGGCAGATGGGCCGAGAGCCAAAGGAGCCAATGACATGGTTACCTGAATGTTCAAGTTTCATTAGGACAGGGCACAAGGTAAGAATTGCATATGATTTGAAGTTTCAACAAGGGTTAAAAAAAAAAAAAAAAAGAAAAATAGCTGCATAGCTGCAATGATTAACTCTGGAAGGTGAAGCTTGAAAGGATTCAAGGGAGAAATACCAAAGCATCGGCATTATAATTTACAACTATTTTAGATATAAGCATTTAGGCCTGTGTCAGGAGCTACAACTAACTCCATTTTGCCAATTATGATTCCTATTAGGCAGAATATTTGAATTGTGTTCCTGACAGCAGTCTTCCATTTCCACCATTCGTTCTGAAATTACCACCAATTATTTTCCCAGATATTTTACTAAAGCTGATCAAATCACTCACCTGCTTATGAACAATTTAAACTTGTCAATTACCAGAAAAAAAAAGTTTAAACTGTTTGATCTGGTATTCAAGCCGCCCTATGGCTTGGCACCAACTTAAGCTTTAGATATATAGAGATGTACTGATACCCTAAAAGACTACTGCCCAAATAGTTGTTCAGCTTTTGCTTTCGCTCATTCTATTGTTCCCTCAGCCTAGAGATAATTCCTCTCTATCTTCTTCATCCCGTTGAATCACTCCTTGTCCTTTATAACACAGTGTAAACTCAGTATCTCTTTAAACATTTTTATGAACCAATTCTCCTATTCTGACCCCTGCAATTCATGCCATTCATGGCTAAGCCCTGTAAAAAGTGCTTTTTCTTCATTGGGTTTGAGAGGTTTATTTACCTGTCTTTCACATAAAATTATAATCTTCTTGAAGATAGGGACTATACATCAAAATCTTTACAACTCAGGGACCCTTAGCAGAGTACTTTCTGACAACAAATTATGAATGGGCATTTAAAAGTGTAGAGAGTTAAATCATTTTATTTATGAAGCATACTCATGGAAAGAACTTATTTACCTCCAAATCAGTAATTCTTAATTCAGAGTGATTTTTCTCCTAACCCCAGGGGACATTTGGAAATGTCTGGAGATATTTTCTGTTGTCACAACTGAAGGGAGGGGGTGCTACTGGCACCTTGTGTATAGAAGTCAGGGGTGCAGCTAAGCATCCTACAATGCATAGGGAAGTCCTCTATAACAATGAATGATCCAGTCTTAAATATCAGTAGTGACAGGTTTGAAAACTATGCTCTAGATAAACAAAACCCTCTATTATTATCAGTTTCAAATTAAAAAAAAAATTAAACACCTACCCACATGCTAGACTGATTTCTGTATCACATCATTTTATAAAATTGTCGCTGAAATTAATGTTGGTACTTTATTCATAAATATACTAGCTGATATGATTTATACACAGGCATAAATGTGCTCACTAATTATCAGGGAAATGGAAATAAAAATCATAATGAGATATCATCCCATATCTGTCAGGATAGCTATTATTAAAAAAAAGGAAAGAAAAGTAAAAACAAGTGTTGGGGAAGATGTGGAGAAGTTAAAACCCTTGTGCACTGTTGGGAATGCAAGAGTGCAGGTGCTATGGAAAAGAATATGAAGGTTGCTAAAATAATTAAAAATAAAGCTATTTTATGATCTATCAGTTACAGTTCTCGGTATTTATTGAAAAGACTTAAAATCAGGATCTCAAAGAAATATTAGCACTCCTTTGTCCATTGCTGTGCTATTCACAATAACTAAGATGAAAAAATAGCCTAAATGTTTATCAACTGATTAAATGGACAAAGAAAATGTACTATACACATACAACGGACTACTCATTCAAGGTTTGACAATGAAGGAAATTCCGCAATATGCAACAACAGGGATGACCTTAAAGACATTATGCTAAGTGAAATAAGCCAGTCACAGAAGGACAGATATTTCATGATTCTGCTTATATGTGGGATCTAAAAGAGTCAAATTCATAGAATCCAAAAGTGCAATGGTAGTTTCCAGGAGATGGAGGGAAATGGGCAGTTACTAATCAACAGGCACACAGCTTCAGTCAAGCAAAGTTAATAAGCTCTGCAGATCGGCTATACAACAATGTACCTATAGTCAACAATAGTGTATAGTACACTTAAAATTTTGTTAAGAATGTAAATCTCATGTTATGTTCTTACCACAAAATTTTAAAAAGAGTTTCCAGTCTATTTTCCCAGTGTTTTCTGTTTGACTACTTGCTTTCTAGTTCTCTCTCCCACTGTATATCCACCCTAATCACATACATCCATACAAAAAGTCAAGCATAGATCCTTCCATAGTCTCCCCATGCTTATCTGTTTAATACCATACAAACACTTAGACATCTATGTACTATTTCAGTAAGAGTTTCCAATCAGATAGGAAAACAACAACTACTCTAGGGGTTTCAAATAGAAGGGATTTATTCATAATACAGATAATTGTTACAAACAATGTGGTAAGGCTAGAAGAGCCAAAGTGGTGACATGGAGGACCCATAAACCCATATTGCCATTATCGAGGCAGAGCCTAGAAGCCCCAAGCCCCATTACCACTGCTGAAACTGTCACCATTGTCACTGACTATTGCTAAAGCTGGCGGGCTACAGCTACTGCCAGATGCTTCCAGTTCCTAACTGGCAGCTCTCTCATTTTTGCAGAAAGTAACTAGAACCCATCTAGCAAAGAAGTTGAAAAGGTTAGTTTGCAAGGGAGTCTTGGAAATGTAGATTTCAGTCTTCTAACCAGTCCCAGTAATAAGAAACTCTACAGAGGCAGGAGTGGAGCTGAGTACCAACAGATAGTATCCAATGTATATATGTCAGTGAGATTCCTGCTATTAGTTTGTATTAGTATTGTCATTGTCTGGTGTGCAAAAAAAGATTCATACTAATTTTTTTGTGTTTTGTGTCTTGCTTTTGTCACTTGACAATATTTCAATGAAGCTCTTCCATGTTAACGTGCATAGGACACATTTATTCTCTTCAAATCGTTAGTGTTATTACATGGTGTGGGTGAATAGTAATCTAATCAGGCATTCAAGTATGACAGGTTTTCACTTTAACTCTTCTTTGAGCCTTGATGAACACTGCCAAAATAAACATCTCTGCTCATCATTCTCTATTTGTTGGTGTTTATTGTTGTTGTTGTTGTTTTTGCTTTCCTACACAGCAAGGTCCCAGGTTTTAGATTGCTGGTGAGATGGAATATATTTTGCTGTCAATTGCCATATTACTTCCTAAACAGCCATAGCATTTTATATTTTCACAATTAAGTTAGAAAAAGGCATCTTTCATCACATCCCTGCCAGCAATAGATGTTATCTGGGATAGTTTCTTAATTACATTTTTTTCCCCAGAAAGCAAGTGTGGAGTATGGGGAAAATTCCCCTTTTCCCTGAGAGTTTGTTGAAAGGTCAAGTCACAATTAAGACAGATTAATAAAAGGAAGGGGTTTATTTACTGTATACACAGGTAGAATCACAGAGTGATTACTCAGTATCACAGTGGGATCAAGATATTTTTATGCACTCCTTTTAGAGGTGAAGGGGATGTGAGAAATGGAGTAATTCTATTTAGGAGCAAGAAATGGTTGCTAGGAAGGATGAATGGATGGTGGAAACATTGACTTGTAAAATGATTCTCTTTGTAAATTAAATTAACCTATGGGGCAGGTACTATATTTAAAATGATTTGGGCCAGATCTGATTGCATTCTTGATCATCTTTCCTGCAATATATTGAAATAACAGGGAGGGGAAGGGAAGTCCGTTGTTCTTTTGATGGGTCCATGTGGTTTGGCAGATAGAGGGAAAGCCCCTTCCAGGGGCCTGTTGATCTCTAAGTGCCTTCAATTGAAAATACTCTTTATACCAAGGAGTCATATTTTGGGGTAAGATTTTGTGAGATTCTATATAAGCCACAGGAGAAGGCAGCCCAAATACTAACCCAACTCCACTGTAACTTTATAAATCCTCTGACACCACTACAATACATGGAGACTTTTGAATGATTCAGTTTTCTAATTGGAATTGTCATGAAAATCACTTAACTAAGTAAAAATGGAATAGCTTTTCAGTAATATTTCAGCTAAAATAGATCCAATGTTCAATTTTATTCATTTTATTTTACGTTTTTTTCTTTTTCTTTTAAGCTGGCTAAAAGTTTGTGACATTGCTGCTGTAAGTTTGTATCAGCCATGGACACAGGCTATATTAGTTATATTAGGCTAATTTATTAATACATTATGAGACTCTAACCCTCAAAATCATAATGGCTTTTAATAACAAATGTTCTTCTCTTGCAATTTGCTCATCACAAGTTGGTTAAGGGTGGAGAGGGAGTCTTTGTTTCCTCACGTAGCAATCCAGGTTACTGGGGTGCCCGGCATCTGGAGCATTGGCTGGTAGTTGTGGCAGGAAAAGGTAAAGTAGCAAATTGAAAATTGGCTCTTAAGGACTCCTGCTCACCAATGACACCTTCTTAGAACATTTATTACATGCTTCTTAACTTGGTATACTTGAGCACATAGTATTTCAATGGCTCTTCTGTTTCCATTGTGGTGAATTTATCAATTTGCAATTATTTTTCAGGGTGCATTAAGATGATTGATTTTAGAAAACTAGGTAGTCAAATTTCTCTATAAATTGAAGAGTTAAGTAGTCAAATAGCTATCCATTTTTATTTGTTATGCTGTTTTGGTGGCTCATTGAAGGAATTGATTAATGGTATGAAAATATTGTGACAGTGTAATCAATAACATTAGGATAGATGACATCAGTGTTTGTCATATTTTCAATGTGATTTACCTACTTGCAGCCCTGATGATTGCCATTTGGATTCAGTTTAATTTCATCAGAATGCCCAGAGAGTACCTGGGAATATTTGCAGCTCTCAAATTGCCAAGGTAGTTGTTAGAGTTTGTGATTTTTATTTGGAACAAATACAATTGAAGAAACAACTTTGATAATTGAAAACAGGTTAGGAGATTATAAATGCATATTTTCATGAAGGCAACCATAATTTCCTATCCACTGGAAAAAAAGAGCTTATGGCCGTTCTCTGGTAATACAGCTTTCAGTGGAATGGCATTAAAATTCTGATTCCATATTGCTTGTTCTTCTACATTGAAGCAGATGTCAGTTTCATATGGATTCTGAATGTCATCCAATCTGTTCTTCAAATATAAATGTAATTACTGGTCAATAGTTGTAGATAATTTATACATCTGCTGTAGTCGTGGAGGTTTTATTAATTATTTTGACTTAAACTTTGTTCCCTTTGGAAAGCTGAGAATTTAGAACCATATTACTTTGAGTGAAGACACTTCGACTCCTAAGAATCACTACATATGCTTAGGTAGCCCAAGTGTGGATGATGTGTGCTCTTCCTACTCCTAGTCTATAGATGGGTCAGGTACAGTAAAGGAATTCCTTCCAAGTAAGGAAGGTTCTGTACACCTATGCCATATACTGTTTGTGAGAGGCAGGAGGAGGTAGTATTAAAAAGATGGATAGCCTATGCTTTAGTGGGCTAGAACAAAGTTAATATTTCTTTCTCGGTTATCAGGGATTGTGAAAGTCGTCAAGTCCAACTTCTAGTCAGTGTTAGGATACATGAGAGACAATTTTCAAACTTTTGCCTAAGTGTCATTCACATGCTTTTGATAATAAGCTTATTTCATATTAAACAGTGTCATTTGAAAAATTTTTAACTGGAGTGAAGGCAGTAAATATCATTTGTTAATACCTCTTCTTCATCTTCTGCTCACCTTCTCCTCCCCTTCTTATTACCACTACTGCTACTACTGTCCTACTACTACTCTTAGTGAACATTTCACTAACATAATATGTACTACTTACCAGTAGTTTGAGATAATTTACACATTGGGTGAAGTTATAAAGGTTTTATTTTCTTTATTTTTAATTTTTTAATTTCAAAATATTAAGGGTGTGCAAATGCTTTTGTTACATGGATAGCTTTTATAATGCTTAAGTCAGAGCTGTTAGTTTGCCCATCACCCAAAGTGTCCATTGTACCTGTCAGGTAGGTTTTTATTCCTCCCTACCTCCCTTCCTCCCTTCTTCCCCCTTCTTGATTTCCAATGATTTTTTTTACTCTTGTGTGCTCATGTGTACCCATTGATTAGTTCCTAATTATTAGAAAGTACATAGGGTATTTGTTTTTCCATTCTTGAGATACTTCACTTAGGATAATGACCTCCAGTTCCATTCAAATTGCTGCAAAAGACATTAATTTGTTTCTTTTTATGGCTGAGTAGTACTCCATGGTTTATATATACCATACACATTTTTCTGGGTGCAGTGGCTCATGTCTGTAATCCTAGTACTTCGTTTAGAATTTGTAACTGCCAAAAACTAATCCTAACTGCTTAAGATTTGAACTTTGTTATCTTATGTGCAATCAAGCCTGCTTTTAGTAAAACTCACATGTGTTATGTGTTTTACATTCATCATCTAATTTATTCTTCACCACAGATCTGTAAGGTATGTAAGAGTCTTATCCACATAAGAGACTGAGATTTAAAAACGTTAAGAAAATTATTAAGATATGGGATTTTAAATTTAGCCTGTCTTGCTATAAAGTCCATGCATTTAAGCACCGTGCTTTGTCCTCTTTTCTTTGTTTTTGGGGTTTTCCCCCCAAATTCTTATTCTGATATTGGAATTCTCACCTATAATAAGAAGGACCCTGTTTTAGTGGTCAAAGGATTAATGAAATACATCCACCAATAAATGCTTGCTAAATCCCCAGAATCAAAATCAAATATCAGTGAAATTGTCTGGATATTGAGAATGCTTTTGTTACTGTGCACACCAAGATTTAAAGTCTAGAACCTCATAATTATTCAGGCAATTGTTTTGGAAGTTCTTGTGTTTGCTCTATCTTCTATTGTGTATTGATTCATAGCATGCTGGGATACATGGGCCGTAGGACATCCTTTATGTTTACAATAGAATGTTTGATTTAAATAGCAATTTGGCTTGCTCTGGACAATGTTCTACTGCCCTTAACCACAGAAACCTGCTTCTGTGGAAGGTTATAATACCATAGGGGTCTGCAGTTTCAAACATTTGGCATTAAAGACATTGCCAGGTGAATTATAAATAATTTTATCCTGAATTATCTATATCGAAGACACATCCTTAAATATGGACAAACATTGTTTAATTTGTTCTGTTGTTTCAGTTGCGGGGGCTATTGTTGTGTATACTATTTTGGAAGACCCTGTGATGTGTTAAAATTAAAACTCTTTCTTGAACTCAGGCACAATGTTATTATTGTTATGCTATTTAAGAAAGACTTGCCAAGGGTGACTGGTGCATAGGAAGCTGTGTTCCACTTATCAGTACAAAGAAATTTGTTTTAATCACTTCTGTCATCAGTGAATTCGTGAGTTGAGCTCAATAGAATCAGAAAGATTCTCTAAAGATTATTTTATTGATCACCAAATGCAATTTTATAAAAGTAAAGGCTTCAAATTGAAGCTTTTCAAACAGTCACTTGGCTATTACTAAAATGGCATCTAGTTATGGTTATCAGTCTCTTGAGTATGCAAAATGTTATTCCAAAGCCAAACCAATTTTGTTATATGGAGAGAGATCATTAAGTACTTGAAATCTTGTTGCAAAAAATATAGATTGGAACGCACCAATACCAAGTGCCATGGAATTTCCAAATGGCAACTTGATATTGATACAATAAGGAGTGAAATAGCCATTAATCATTGAAAGCATTGCAAATATATACATTAAATAAAAAAATATCTGAAGGAATTTAAATAATACAACTTGGCTATTCAGAAATCATTCTGTAATATTAAAGTTTTAAATGGCATTGTAACACATTTTTTGTTTGTTTCACATGTTTCCTGATCCAGATTTATATTTTTGAAAATAATATCTACTATCAACCTGATATAAAGAGTAGTTCATTGCGACTGACATCTTCTGGAAAAGAAGGAATAATTTTTAATGGGATTGCTGACTGGTTATATGAAGGTGAGTCAAACATATTTAGTTTCAGAAGAATATAAACAACGTGTTTTTATACAAAATCTACAAGAAAAATTTGTTCATTCCAGAGCAATACTATGATTTCTCCTCATTTCCTCTCAAAATTGTCTTCATGCTTTCATATCTTTGCATGTTGTAGTTTGTCTGGCTATGATTTACATCTACTTATATGATTCCATATTTGAGAGATATATGTTTATGGAGGATGGATAGATGTTATTTTTGATGACACTTAATGAATGAAAGTGAATGGTCACCTTACATCACTCTGGAATTACATGACAAATTTTTCTGACTCTATGGAAAAGAAGAAACAAAAACCTTTATTGCTCAAAAAATGCATGAAAGACACGTGATTTTCATCGTTTCCATTAGAGGCATTCTGTCACATTTTATAAACCTCTGTATAGGGAGCAAAATAGAAACCACCTAAAGAGTTATTTTTAATAACTATTGAATCAATTTTTAATAAAGCTGAGAATGTAAAAGTGAATCAGGTAATGAAAGTCTCTATCCAAGTTTGTATTATGTACCAATTATTATCTGAGTTCTGCATACAGATTGACTGGTGAGGAATCAAAGTTGGAGTTTAATATCTAGGTGTCAGACTCTGCAACTGATCTTGGCAAAATATGTTAAGATTTAAAGTAAGTTGGTCTATTTGATTACAAATTTTAAAGCTAAGAATCATCCAGAAAACCAATTTTATATTTTGAGCAATATTTGCAAATGCAGTCTTTCTATCTCAGACTCAGTATTTTTAATACTGTAAGAAAAGTGAATCATTTTGAGCATTCATTCATTCATTCATTCTCTCAATCAAGTGATATGACTGAAGTCCTACTGTATTCCGGGTACTTGCCTAAGTGCTAACATACAACAGGATGTAAAAAATGTACTCTGCTCTGAGGACCTTACATTCAAGGGAAAGATTTTCCTAGGTGGCACTATTTTATTAAGGGAGAGATGTAACCCTGAGATTTGTATGTATGTATGTACAGGTATATTTATATCTACGGTAGATGTCCATGTACATGTCAACATCAAATAAAAGTTTTTAGGGACTACAATTTACTCTGAAGAGTAATGTGAAAGCTACTATGAAAATATCAGCAATAATTATGCTAAGAAAGTTAGTATATCTTTAAAAATGAAATACACTGATAAGTGGGTCTCTTTGGACAAAAGTGGCAGAAGCTAACTCTGACTTTCCTGTTTCAAAGAGATAAGTTATTGGAGGGGCCTAGGGTAGCTCACTGAACTGAAGAAACCGGTAGAGAGAACACACTGGAAACCTGAGTACTTCTGGGAATCTAGATAGCAAAAGCTAATTGATGCTTACCTAGAGGAATGCAGAAACTGAGATATGCCTTTCATCTTCAAACGGTTGTTAGTACTGTGTGAAACCCTGATGGCTGAAGAAACCATCTCAGTGCAGTGCTAAGTAGTCAAATATCAGTAAACACAGGATTCCATGGAAGAATAAAGAAATGATATTTAGCTTATTCTAGGGATTTAAAAGCATTTTCCTGAGTTGAGCCTGAAAAATTAGGAGGTGTTACACATGAAAAATAATTAGGAAGGAAAATCCAAGCAGAGGTCACAACTTGTAAAAACATAGAGGAGTTAAATAGCATGGTATGTATCTGGAGAACTAAAGTCTGTTTGATATTATTGAGGCATAAAATTGGGGACAGGAAGGCAGTAAGAACCAAGGGATAGTGACCTCTAACAATAGCCTGGGATTTTAATTATTTTGCTACTAGTAAATGGAGAAACTATTAGGGTTTTTCAAGTAAAGAAATGACAAGATTAGATCTTTCATATAAATAAATTGTTTTGGCTACAGTGTAAAGCTGGGATATAAGAGCAGAAAGAACCAACAAGCAGCTATAAGGCTGCTTCCATGTTCTATGAGGAGATAATGAGCAATAGAACTGGAGTTAAAGCAGTAAAATGGAGGGAAGATTCTAAACTTGACAAGGCAGTAAAATATATAGGTCAGAGTGACTAAACAGGGTGGATGATAAGAAGTCAGAAACAACTTTGTGGCTTCTGGTTTGAGTCACTAGTACACAGTGGTGACATACACATTGAACAAGCATTAACAAGGAGCAGCAGAATTCAGGGAGGAAAGGAGTGATTTGGGGGAAGGAGGGCATTTCACAGCATGCTGGCATATGACATTAGGTGACAAAATGTGATCTTAAACATAGATGAACTTTTAAGTCAACTAGGAGTATACTCAACATAGACTGTGCTGATTGTGCTGACTTGATCTCTGATCAAGAAGACTTGGGCCTCTGTCCTATTGGAAAGCATCATATAGGTTATACGCATTACATTTTTAAGGAAATTTTAAGGAGAGAAATAGACTTATAGACTATTATCTGAAAAATAAGATACTTTTCTTAATTGGAGTATAAAAATACATATATTTGGGCTGAGAGTAAATAGTTTACAGGAGTTGGGGGAGGGAGAAGGACAAACAGATAACAAAATCTTTGGTTTATGGCAGTGTAGATCTGACACATTACAAAGGGGAAATGGAAAAATTATAGTTTTTGCCATTCAGATTGAACTCAACACTTTGGACTCTGTGTTGCAAGTATGGTGGAAAATCCCATGTGTGCATGTGATTGAATTCTCACAACACTAGCATAACTAATTACTTAATAAGAAACCAAAACTCAGGGAGGATCAGTGAGTTGGATAGATATAGCCTCAGAGCTAATGAGTGGGAGAACCGTCATTTGAATGTTTGTCTTTTGTGTCCAAAGCTGGTGCTTAGTCACTAGGCTACTCTACTTGTTGTAGTGGCATACTTTTCATTGTTCCCTAAGGGATAGCACCCATTTGGGAGCCTAAGCTATCAGGTTTCACTGATCCATTTCCTCAACCAAAGGCTCTGAACCCTACTGTCCATGGATGTACTCTAATTCTCACTGTATTTCCAGGAGAAGAAACTCTACCAGCAAAACCTATGTGTGGTCTGGCAGAGGGACTTAAAGCAGTTCAGATGTCATTGATTTCCTCTCACCATTTTGCCTGCCATCCGCAACTTATGCTTCAAGAGTCCTACATGCAACTTAAATCTCCCACGATCACTTTGCTTGCCCAGTGTACCAACAGCTCCCAGGCTCTAAAGCTTTTCTTTTCCCTTTAATATACTCTCCAAAGCACACTGATATCACCTAGGGAATGTGCGTAATATTCAGCACTGTGCGTGATACTCTGGTGTGGAAATTTCCTTTTTATTACTTACAAGAATCAAGTACAATCTAACTTAGCATGCATGGGAGACACAGGAAGTAACATATAACATTTCCAATTTTTTTTAAAATTGAAATTTACCCTCTGTAAATGTCATGAAAAAAAAAAAAAGGTGAGAGAAAGAGGCACATAAAAGACACTAAATGTTTTTATGGCAAGTTTTAAGGGCATGTCTTAATCTTTTTTAGGGCCAGGCCAATCTGTGAGAGTACTGCTGCTCCCAACCTCAGTCACTAATGTTGAGTCTTTAAAAGTCTTTAAAAGCATCATTGTTTCTGATTCTAGTATCATTCAGTCTCTAAGAAGAGTAAAAATGTATGAAATATAATGTTTTAAACAGTTGGTACTATTCAGATAAATAATAAAATATTCAAAATGGAAGATTATTTTAAATATAATTTACACAAAGCACATCCAGTGTTATTCATATAAATTGCTGTATTTAACATGATAACATAACTAGATCAAAATTATCAGATCAAAATTTTATTTTAAAATACTTTTAACTTTTATTTAAAATAAGTAAAGTCTACAGTGACCAAGTTCACAGCTTAGAAGATTTTCATAAAGTACTTAATCTATTAAATAGGAAAGAAATGACTGTCACTTTTGATTATTTAAGCATACAGAATAATGGAACTAATATGCCAAAATGATTTATAAATATTTCTTAGACCTTCATATTTTTTAAGGGATTATTCTTTGAAATTCAAATCAATAGCTGTGGAGCAAATATCTATCAGGCATTACCTGAGAGCAATACAAGTATGAATAAGGATTTCTATGTTTTAGGTATTTCCAAGGTAGTAGGGTGATGAACAGTAAATATTCTATCAGGAGCCATTCAGAGCATGGTAAACAGAAGTATAAATAGAATTTATGTCAGCATACTGAACAGAATTGTGGAGAAATCTCAGGTGTTTCATAGAAGAAATGGTCTTTGCATTGATCTTCAAGAGTGACAAGAATAAAGAAGTGAGAAAAAAATACACAAGATAAATAATATCCTTATCAGCAGATTGTAATTGTTATACCATTTTTGTTTAATGAGAACAATGAAAAAAGCCCTACTTTCACATTATTTTTTTTTTGTCTTGTCATGGGCACATGAAATTGCATCCATTCCATCATCACTGACTCAACAAATATTTATTGAACACTTACTAAGTGCCATCCATGGGGCTGCAGCCGTGGAGGCCAGAGAAAGATGGTGTTATCAACAGTGCTGAGTCTCTGGAGGTCAAACAAGCCAAGGATTCCAAAATTACCATTGGATTTGATAACCTTGACCAGTAAAATCAGTCTATTGGTGGCACCAGAAGCAAGACAGCAATGTATCTAGGTGTAAGTGGGATGTGAGCAGGTTATGAATATAAACATTTTTTCCAAGAAAGTTGGCAGTGAAATGCAGAAAATAAGGGGGGAAAAATCAACCACCAGCCCAAAAGGTTGCCAGTAGCATCCTTAGGAAATCCTATCTGTCTAAGTTAATAAACTAAAAATGTGGGAAAAAAATCAACTTGCTTTTCAGAATAGCATGCTAATCTGAACACAAAGGTCGTATCTTATTTTTCTGGAAGTGCTTTGTGTTGAGGCTATGTTTTTAAGTATATGTGCTATAAACCCACATGTGTTGAAAACTCCATCTGCTCTGCTGTGAGATTTTCTAAATCAGAGCAATAAAAAACGATGAACAGCCAAACTTATGCTAAATTGGAGTGGAATGCAATTTGTAAAAATAAATTCTTAGTAAATAATATAATATAATTAACATAGGAAGTTTGAATCCATGAGTAAATGTTCCCATTAGTTGCGATTAAAGAAGCTATGCCTTATCCAGAATGACTGTTAAAGTAAATGTATATTAAAGATTCTTTTATTTACCTCCTTCCCATTCCAGTTTGCCTTATTTTTGCATCTGAGGAAAGGCACATAACTCTTTCTATGTATTATTTTGGTGTGTTAGCAGTTTGTAGGGAAGAGCATTAGGCATAAATCACTCTAAAATAAATGAGAGTGGGTGGTACCTTATTTCTATTGAATAGTGCCCTCAACTCTAGGCCAGGCTTACTCTTGGGAAGTACTGGGTTCACATGTGTCAGCACCTGTGACAGAACCTGCTTCTCAGAAATCCAGAGTGTTGACTTTAGCCGACAGGATTACTTTGTACCTTCAAATCTCAGAGAACTTAGACTTTACACTCAAATTGGCCCTTAGCATATATACTTTTTTTCAGTGTGTCATGTGTATAGCTCACATCTCCTCGACTTAATTGTTATTTATATAATACAAGGTCAGGATCACAGCTGGAAGATAAATGGCATATTCAAAAAAGAATAATCCAAGGAGGTTTTGTCTATGAAGGGGCTACTTATCAAGAACATGGGACATGCCACAAACTATAACTAGTAATGATTTAGCCATTAACACCCAAGCAGAGGGAGGGGAGGCAGCAGTCAACAGAAACTAGAAGGAAAAAAAGTCCTGTAGATTTTTCACAGTAATAGAAGCAGTGAATTTTGGTTGAACAAAGCCAGACTCACATGATTTCAATGCTTGGTATCCAAGAATTTATTTATCCAAAACAAATTCCATGAGCTCCCTCTCTCTTTTCATTTTATTTGCCTGGGTTTCATATTGGTCATACCTAACAAAAACTCAGAAAACACCGAGATGTTCTTATTATTCAAATTAAAAGTTTGTGTCTAGGTAGTAAAGGAGTAATTACTGGAAAAAAGAAAAATAAAATATTTAAAAATTAAAAATTATAAAAAACAATAAATAAATAAAATAAAAGTTTGTGTCCTGGAAGGAGGAGCACACATAGTCCCATCTATTACTGTTTCGTTGCAGGGTGCCATCGGTCCAGTTACACATCTGAAATTTATAAATGTAGCCACTACTTGTATTTTTCTTAGAAGGTTGTGAGGAAAGTTTCCCCAGTAAGAAAAGAAATAAGCTTATTATGTGGTCTTCACTTACAATCATAGTTACTTCTTCAACTACCCATTCCTTTTCCCTTTACTTTCTCTCAGCATGTCAACTAGACAGGTTATTTAACAAGTGGATCAAACCAAAACTTTATTTCTGACAAACTTTACTCCTTAGCAAATTAGGTTGCTATAATTTCAGTATTCCATTGGCCAGTACTATTGGGAAAAGAAGTATTTGTAAATCTCCCGAGTTCCAAATATATTTTCCTTTGCCCTCCTTTGTATAGCAAAGACACAATTTTATTCCTGGCAGGTGAGATCAGTCATAGACCTAGCATAGTGACTATGTTTTGCCAGTTTTTTGTTTTGTTTTATTTTTGTGTTTTTGGTCATACTGAACCCACAAATGGTTAGGCAGAAATTTCAGTTTCAAATTCAGAGGAACAGAATTATGACTGTATTCCTGTTTGAGACACTCCTCTTTTATGCTATGAACTTGTAAATTCACCAACTCATTATTATGAGAACAAGAAGCAAATTGTATCCAGCGAGTTATTGGTATGATAGTGAGAGAGACCACTATTACTTCTTCCGTTTAGTTCCTAGATCTGTACCTCCTGGCTATGCACTGAGCCTATTGCCCTTCTTTTTGGCCATAAAATATTTCCTATTTGAGGTAATGTAGTGTGAGTTATTATGATAATGGATAAGTTTTCCCGTAAGTCTTTGAATAGTCATGCTGAGCAGGACTGTAGGCAGCAAGAGCAAACAAATTCATACCCAGAATATGTCTGTGAGGACAAACTGCTACCCCTTCTTGATGGAAGGGTTCCCGTACAATCCATCTGCCACCAAGTAGTTACCGGGTCTCCCTGGGAAATGATACTACACGAAGAGCTCACTGATGACCACTACCATTGGCAGGTCATGGTGGGAGCGAGAGGCTGATTCACATACACTGGACATTCTTCTTGTCCATCTGACTATTGAAAGCCTCCTCTGCTATAATGTGCTCTGGTGGACATTAAGTGGGACACTAATATATTCACATTTTTACCCTTTCTAATAAGTCCATTCATTTATCTTTTCCTAAACCTCCTTTTCATGGATTTTCTAATTCTATTCTTCCTAAATCCCTGATCAGGTGTCCATTTATTAGTTACTGTGCATGAGTCAGAATGGATCCATGCCTCAAGGCAGGGCTCCTTCTACAAAATGTGGACAACTAAGTATTCTGTTCAAAATTCTGGCAAGCAGGAGGGTTTATGTTTATTATTGTCTTTTGACACCCCTCCTGAGTCAAATTATAGTACAGAGCCTACTCGATTTCAGCTTGTCCTTGTTCATTGTGCAGACTTGCCCCTACACCAGGCCTGCTTTCATTCCTCCTCTGCCAATTGTGTTAGAAAACACACTGTGTGGTACAGATGTGAGATGAGGAGAGGGGATGAAGCACAGTATGAAATATTATGGGTGGTCACATGTGTCTTGTTGCCCAATCCCACTTTATTTTATAGTGGAATGTTGCTGTATGTGTTCAGTTTTATGGCCAATGGATCAGATAACAATCAGTCCATGATAAGCGGGTTCATTGCAAAGTCACTTGGTATTCCATGGGTAGGCCAATTGTTTCTACCAGAGCCCAGGAGAAAGCTGCTTTTGAAATGGATAATATTTTTCAACACAAGAGGCAATGGTCTTTCTCTAAAGCTTGTAATGCCTCTGCTATGATTATCATATGGAGAGTGCCAAAGGCTCCAGAGAACATCTCTGTTTGCCATGGACACTTACATAACCATTGGATCTGCTGGGTTGCAAGGTACAGGAGGTAGAGAAGGTTGCATCATGGCCTAGATCTGTTGCAGGGACCACTGTTGCTCAGGTTCTACTCAGAACCGGCAGCTTTACGGGTTGCCTAGGAGACGGAGCAGAGCAACACATGTGAATGTGGTTTCTGTTGTCTTCTAAATCCAAAAAGTCCTATTTCTTTTTGCTTTTGCAGAAACATAATCCCAACAATTTTTCCTCACTTTAGAAAAGACATCTCAATGTGATATTCCAGTGTGTCACGGACTACTAGGTCTCTAGGAACAACTCTATTGTTGCAGACTCTTAAATCTTTACAGAAATTTGTCTCCCATCCTCTACCTTTATGCAGAGGAGGTCTAATTCCCTTGGACAGAGGTTGCCTCTGCCAACAAGAAGATTTGTGGGAATTCTGAGGTTCAAAATCTTCAGACATAAAAGTATCTACATACAGCAGTACTCAAACCCAAAATGTGTTATTTATGAGACAGGTCCAAAAATTCTAAGTATACTGAATGCCTTTACCCAAATATTCTTACTCTGTGTATCAGGGTCTCAATCCTTTTTTACCAATATCTTTAACGTAGCTTAAAAGCAAAAATGGAATTGAGCCCCTAATTTGTATTACAGCTCTGCAACCATTACTATGTTCTCTTGGACTGCAGCCATATCTTCCCTGCAAATACAGAAGAGAGAGACTCTTCCAAAGATGTCTTGATGACCTTTTGTTCTATATGTGCATTCCTAATTTTACAATCATGATTTCAATTTCTCTTTTTTCCTGTGTAATGTCACTGGGGTATCAGAAGACCCATGTGAACTATATTTCACAATCTTTGCAATCACTATTGTTATAGCAACTAAGTGCCACAAACACTTGTTCTTCTAATGCCTCTTCCCTCTATCTGCATTTTATTTCATGTCACCACCAGTGACAATTAATCACTGATGATTCCATACCTTGCCATGGATTGTATATGCTCCAATTCCCACCTGGAAAGTGATGATTACATTTCATATATACTTCTGTCTATCTATCTAGATAAAGATATATGACAAACCTAATCTCAAAATCTAATTTTGAGGGTTTCTTTTCTGACTCTACCACTGACATTAATTACTATATCTGTCAGAGTCCCAAGAACTGGCACATTCAATATGATACTTTGAATAGGATTTATTTACAAAGAGAACATTTACCAAGGTGAAAGTATAGAGAAACTACAAGGGAAAGTGCTGTAATCTAAACCAGTAGCAGCCAAGCTATTACCACCCCTATGACCACAGAGATGAACTGTTACCAGATACAGAAGGAGAAAATTGCGTAGAGATGGCTGCATTGACAGAAGTAGTGACATCATTTAAAGTTCACAGCCAGCCTGAGGTGACATTGCAGGATGGACCCAAGAGAATAAATAACTTTATTCTCTTTTTTCTACCTCTTGCCAAAGAACCATAATGATCATGCCCTCTTGTTTCCAGAGGGAATAGGGGCCCCTTTGATGTAGTTCCTACAGGTTAACTTTCTGGGCCAAAAAGCAGGTATATAAAAGTGGATAGTGGATCTTAGGTTAGATGAAAGATGTCCAGTATATTTCTTATCGCATTTGCTTAGAGCATAAAATAATTTGATGAATCTAGTTGGTACTCACCTTGTTTGATGATGAAAGAATGGAAATACTATTGCATGTAAATATGAATGAAAAATGATGTGGATGTGATTTGAGGCCATTTATCACTCTTCAATAACTGTTTTCATTCTTTGTACTCCAGTAGTGTTTTCATCTGCTTGATCTACATTGCTGGCAATCCACAAACTCCTTGACTTCATTGCTTCATTCCTTCCTTCCTCTTTCAGCTGCTTTTCCTGGACTTAAAAGAGTAACTGAGAAATAGTGAATTCTCAGGAAAGTAGAATAAAATCCAACACATAGGGTCGAGAACATGTAGGTACAACAGAGATTTCAAGGACAGATGTTTGTGGGTCACTGAGCCCACATCTCTACAGTTGGTCTCAAATAACACTCATTTATTCTAGAGGAACTTCTGCGTTCTCACATCGCCCACTGGTGGTCACCAGATGGAGAAAGGCTTGCCTTCCTGATGATAAATAACTCGTTGGTACCAACCATGGTTATCCCTCGGTTCACTGGGGCGCTGTATCCCAAAGGAAAGCAGTATCCTTATCCTAAGGTAAGTAATGTGGAAGTCCTAGTTTGTTCTTTCTCTCTCTGCACTAGTGGCTTCATTGATAGTATTCTTGGTTTGTGAATCAGTTGTCTTGGAGGGAATCAGAAGCATCCCTCATCTGTTATCAGACATCATTTTCAAGCTCGCAGTAGTTGATACACACTGCTTGGGTAGAAAGAGGTAGAGACAATTTAGGGGTGTGAGAGCTTTTAGTTTTGCTATATTTCTTTCCGTCTGATGCTCATTCTTATTTTTTCTCACCTTACTGGTTGAAAAGAGGGAAAAAAGAGATAGCCAGAAGCACTGAGGCAGGGGCAAGGTTTCTTCAAGTCTATCCTACAAGTTGGTAATAGGTGTTATAAGGGAGAGGAACGTGCCATGGTTACGCAAGTTGGAAGTTCTTAAAAAAAAATCTAGCTTCTTTCAGATGATTTTATAGAGCGCTTAATGCACTATATGTTAATGTGTATTATAAATCTCCTGTAAAAAATAGACTAAGCATAAAGAATCTCCAGTAAGAAATAGATTGAGCATAAAGAATCTCAGTAAAGAATAGACTAAGCATAAAAAATCACCAATAAAGAATAGACTAAGCATAAAGAATTTATTAGTATTAGTACTAAAATCAGCATTATTTTGGCAGAGCATACTCTAGAACATACTTTATGCAATGCTGGTGTGGAGTCATAGCTGTGGGTATCTAGGATAGATGGATTTTTGTTTTAATCAGATGAAGGAAATATGGAAACACTGTGCACTCAGCAAAATTATTTTCAAGTGTTGGTGAAACCTCTAGAAAACAGTTACAAAAGCATCTGGATTGTGCTGGTTTTTACCCAGTATGCCATCGTTAATTATTCAAGATCTCTTCTTATATGCATATTTGCCCCATGTTTATGTAACAACAACAAAAAAAAAGGCTCATGAGGACCCCTATATGTTAATCATGAGAACATGTCTCATAGAAAACTTTATAATTTCACTTTTCATTTTAGCTCTTAAGAGAGAATGCTGATTTCATTTAGAAGCCATTTTTAAGCTATTCCTTTAGTGAGTTGTATTTTGTTTTTTCTAAGTACATTTGGTTTTCTATCTTTGAATCTAGAACACTACATCGGCTGGGCAAAGAAGGCAAATTTCCCTCAGCCTCCTTACGTTAGGCCCACAATGAAGGTGTGGTCACAGAATCTGATGCTGTGATTTTAAAATGCTATTTTTAGTATCTTCTCTGGGAACATAGATTAGAAAGCACATATACTCGGTGCTCTTCAGAAGAAAATAACAATTTAACCTAACAACAATTCATCATATTCACTAAGAGATTTTTATTGTACTGCAAGAAATGAACTTACGACTTCTTTAATTATAGATTTAGCCATGTTCTTGTGAGTGACAGTTTGGGCCTATACAGTGTACTAGCACTTTTTTTTTTTTTAAGAGAAAACTTGAAAATATTTCTCAAATATGTGAATTCTTCCATCGTTTGATTTACTTGTAACAATAAAAGTTCACCTGACAATTTAAAGAGAAAATGGAGATCTAGTGCCATACCGTGAAAGGCACATCCAAGTGTCCAGTGCAGTGCCCAAAGGGAACAGAGTCATATTCAAATATTCAGTGCACTCCACCAAGAGAATAAAATCAGCCCCCTGGAAGAGAAAATTTTTTGCAATTCATTTCTCAAGAGGAGTAGGAATTTTGTGATTCACATAAAAAAGCCATATGTGTTACCTCATCTTCGGATTGCCTTCTCCATTATGGACTCATGGTGCTTGAACTTGGGCACTACTAACCCTCATAATTCTGTCAATACTGAGACAAATACATGGACAAATAGAAACATCTTATAAAATTGAAACATGTCAGCAGTAATTCAGAAGACACTGGACACAAACATAGATAACTTATTATTATTTAATAATCTGTTATTTAATTAATTATTTAATATTGCTTAATGGTAAAGATAGGCATAACAGAACAATAGTGTTTGTTTATTAATTGTAGAAATCACTTGTGCTAATAATGCACTTTGTGTTTTCAGGGAGACTTTTCGCTTTTTATCCTTCTCATTTAGTCTGTATCACAATTGTCTCTATTTTAAGAATGGGCAAATAGATCCTAAAAGGCAAGAGGGAAATAATTCAGAGTTATTGATTTTGTTCCTCACTATGAAACTACCAGAGGTCGATTTGTATTTCAGAAGATGCAGCTGGAATCAAAACATCTCCTTGTCAAGTTAACACATATTTGTGGAGCTCTATTTACTCCTAATGACTTAGCTATATATGGGTAGCATTCTTAACCTCACACCTGCTCTCTCTCTCTCTCTCTCTCTCTCTCTCTCTCTCTCTCTCTCTCTCTCTCTCTCTCTCTCTATATATATATATATATATATATATACACACACATACACACACAAACATGATGGAAGTCTTACATGTGTGTTAATGACTACCATTAAAGAGTATTAAAAAATAAGAAAAAAGATATTTTAGCAGGCAAAGCCAAGAGAAAGAACCCCCAGTCCTCAAGCCATTTTTAGTAGGAACATCTGCCCGGGCACTTAAAAATAATAAGACTCAAAGAAAATAGGTCTGTATTTTGGTCCATGTTCTTAAAATAAATTTCAGTATCATTGTGAATGCATTACTTAAATTTTTAGGCTTAACTATTTTCTACTATGGTTTAAGGAAAATGTTTGATAGTTTTTCCTGTAACAAATGGATTGTTTTGATTTGTTCTTACTTATGCAATAAACTTTCAAAAAGTGCTACTTTAGAAACCAAAGTAGCACATAGAGTTCATACTAAATTGTGCTTTAAAATGAGTGCAGTAAATGCCCAATGTGGTCAGATTTACTAATGAAATACTTACACAACAAATATATTTGTATTTTACTTAATTCAGCATGATTCAGAACTCATAAAATACCCTATCATTAGCAATTCAGCACAAAAGAGATGCACAGTTCTATCCCAGTAACCTCAGGTTAATCTTTTTAATTAAAACATTATCTCGTTTAATGACAATTTAGTTGCCAGTAAAATAAGGTTAATTATTATTGAGGCTTGTGTTTCAGAATCATAGAGAAAGGAATTCTGTGGATTTGCTATTTTTGTGGCAAATGTGACCATAAAAAGCAAATAGATGAACTCCTCTAATTTGCAAACTCTTAAAATGATTCAAATATTAAAAGGTATAGATGAACTTTTGACATATGCTTAATTCCAAAACTCCATGGAAAGATAAAAATCTAACTGAGATTATAGAATTCTTGGCAGTTGAATTATGGAGACAGCCTGATGTTTGGTTGAGTTGTTCATTTTTTGTCTGAAAATTGGCCACATGTGTACACAACTGTTCATTTGTGGTCATCTGGAAGCTAATTGGGATATCAGTAATCCTGTACATATATAAGCCTACAGTGCTACCAATGTAAAGAAGACTGCCTTAAAAAATATGATAGTAACTGATATGTCTTTAATAAAGTATGTCATATAACTATGCATCATTAGTAAAAGTTCACAGAAAGATCAAATTTAATTTAATTTCCCTTTTGCTTTAATCAGTGTGTTGACTGATAAAAAATATGAGCATAGCTTTTCACTATAGAAAAGAAGATTTCATGTCTTAATAATTATCATTTTTAATTCACTACCATATACTATTTTAGGTGCTTTATATAAATCATGTTTTTATTAGTCCACATAGCAAAACTATGAGATGTTTTTATCTAAAGACAGTAAAACTTCTTTGACTCAAAACTTCTAACTTGTAACATATTCTCCAAGAGGTGTTTGTCTCATTTTTATAATCAAATAAAATAATACTTGGGGATTTTTTAGCATCTTTCCATGGTCCATGGAAAGTAAATAACAAGTAAATAACATAGTCAAAATTTGAACTCTGATTTCTCTGATTTATAGATTAAGCTAAACCAGTTCTCAAAATGTGGTCCTTTCAGCAGCACCAGGGTTACTATCCTTATGCTGGAGTGAGCTTCATTCAGCAATCAGTGATTTAACAAGTTCTGTGGGCACTCTGATTCTGATGCAGGCTAGCCTTTGACAACCCTGAGCTGTACTATTTAGATATATGGATGGATGGATGGGTGGGTGGATGGATGGATGGATGGATGGATGGATTAAAAGGATATAGAGATATAGATTAATGTTTTGTCAAAATTTGCATACTAATTATCTGGGAATCTTGTTAAAACACATATATGTAGGCCCACACTCAGAGATTCTGATTCTGCATCTGACTCTAGGTCTGAGGTGTGGGGCTCATAATTAGTGTTTCTAAGGTTCCAGGTGAAGTTGATTAATGCCACTGGTCCAAGAACAACACTTTGATGGCACTGCTAATACTACATCCAGCTCTAAATTTGAACATACCTGATACAGCTAGAGAAATGGTCAGTGTAACAATTAAATGGATAAAGCTAATATTTTCAGGGAGGAATATGACAACTAAATTAAAACAAGAATGGTGTGAAAGGAAACTCCTAAGAGCTGTAGAACCCTAAATTGACCAACAAATATGCTCAGGCACTGGAGGGTTTGGGAGCAATGACAAGATTTAAAAATTCTGAGACCAGAGAATTCAGTGTGAGACAAGCTCACAGTTATCTTCCATGAAAACCTTTACGGTATGAACTATTTCCATAAGGTCTCTTAATAGTCATCTCATCTCTATAGTAAAAGCCTTTCCTGGCTCCTTTGTTTGGCTCAAAACTTCTGACCTGTGTATGACACACTCCTATAGATGTCATCCTGTAGATGTCTCTTGATAACCTAACAAAGAATTCTTGGGAGTTGCTGCTGACTATTGCCAGAATGTATTTGGTGCTTCCAGTCTTGATGGGTTTTGTCAATGCCAATTCTCTGAACATGAATCCTTTGTCATCTTTAAATCAGTTTTATCATTCTTTTTAGACTTTTGTGAGGTCTTTTAATTCACCTCATTTTTAATTTCCTTTTTCTCCTCTGTATATCTCAGATAGTCTTCTCTTTAAAGTATCAGCCATATCATAAGGATAATGGTGCAGTATTTAGAAGCACATTGCTCCACAAATAATCAACTAATTTGCTACATCATTCATTCATGTGAACATTCACTCATTCAAACTGCTTGAATATGTTGGTGAATGCTCCCATTTCTGCCCCTTTATTGCTCACAAGTGTATTTAGAAAAACTTTGAAGGCCATTGCCTGGGAATGAACTGAAAGCACAACAGCAGCCTTGCAGTTAAGAGCATCCTAGGTTTAAATACTGGCTGCCTCAGTTATTAGATATTTCACCTTGCACAGTTACTTAGCTTTTCCATTTTCTTTGGTTATAATTATATCTGTAACTGTGGTAAGGACATTGAATGAGGTAACTCATGTAATGGTTTTAGCATATACTATATGCCAGAAACATACCAACTGCTGTACATGCTAGTTGTTATTTATTTAATAAAATTTTGATTCACTGAACTCAAATTGCATATCCTCACCACAGCCTTTCTACTCTTCATGCCAGGTACTCAGAGAGGGCAGTTTGCCCATGGCTCACCTCCCAAGGGTCAATTATGCAAATGACTCACCTCATTTAGTAATTAATAACGTTTATTTTTTTAAGAAGCCAAGGCGATTAATGTGATGGAATACATCAGAGTTTGTGAAATTTTAAGCTTTTAGTAC
>VSMD01073866.1:0-20023 GCA_008750895.1 Mirza zaza
CTGGGTTTGGGGCTGGTCTGTTCTTCTTTTTCCAGCTCTTTGAGTCGTTTCATTAGATTGTCTATTTGTGATCTTTTTGACTTTTGGTTATAGGCATTTATGGAGATAAACTTTCCTCTCAGAACTGCTTTAGCTGTGTCCCAGAGGATTTGATAACTTGTCTCTCCATTGTCATTTTCTTCATAGAACTTTTTTATTTCCATCTTGATTTCTTTATTTATGAAGTAATCATTTAGTAGGAGGTTGTTTAATTTCCACGTTTTTGTGTAGAAATGTGAGTTTCTGTCATGGTTGATTTCTACTTTTATTTCACTGTGATCTGAGAAGACACATGGTATGATTTCTATTTTTTTAAATTTCTTGAGGTTTACTTTGTGTCCTAGGATATGGTCAATCTTAGAGAATGTCCTGTGAGCTGATGAGAAGAATGTATATTCAGTGGATTTTGGGTAGAATGTCCTGTAAATGTCAGTCAGTCCCAATTGTTCTAGAGTTTTGTTTAAGTCCATTATTTCTTTGTTAATTTTCTCTTTGGAGGATCTGTCCCGTGCTGTCAGTGGGGTGTTGAAATCTCCGGTGATTATGGTATTGCTATTAATGAATTTGTTTAGATCCAGTAAGGTTTGCTGTATGATTCTGGGTGCACCTAAGTTGGGTGCATATATATTTAAAATTGTTATCTCTTCTTGTTGAACTGTGCCCTTCACCATTATATAATGAGCCTCTTTGTCTTTCATACTTTTGTTGGTTTGAAAACTAAGTCGTCTGAAATTAGAACTGCCACGCCAGCCTTCTTTTGGCTTCCACTTGCTTGGAATACTGATCTCCACCCTTTTACTTTTAGTCTATACGCATCCTTGTAGGTTAGATGTGTTTCCTGAAGACAGCATATACTTGGCCTATATTTTCTTATCCATTCGGCCAGCCTATGTCTCTTGAGTGGAGAGTTTAAGCCATTCACATTTATTGAGAGAACTGATAGATGAGGTAGATTACTGTTCATTCTGTTGGGTTGGATGTTGTTGCTTTGATTTCTCTCTTGAGCCATAGCAATATCTGGCCTTTAATCTTTGGGTTTTGGTTGTTTTTATATTCGTTAGGTTTTATTATGGTGTTCCGTGCGTAACACTGTTTTGAGTACTTCTTGTAGGGCTGGTCTTGTCTTGGTGAATTCTCTGAGGCTTTGCTTGTCTGGGAGTGTCTTTATTTCTCCTTCATATACGAAACTTAGTTTTGCAGGGAATAAGATTCTAAGCTGGGCATTGTTTTGTTTCAGAAGAGTGAGAAAGGGGCCCCAGTCTCTCCTTGCTTGTAAAGTCTCATTAGAGAAGTCTGCTGTTATTCGAATTGGCTTTCCCTTGTAAGTTACTTGCTTCTTTCGTCTTACAGCTCTTAGAAGGGCCTCTTTAGTTGATATTTTGGTCAGTCTGATGACTGCATGTTGTGACGTCTTCCTGTTTGCATTGAATCTCCCAGGGGTCCTCTGAGCTTCTTGAACTTGTATATCGAGATTTTGAGTAAGGCCTGGGAAATTTTCCTCTATTATATCTTCAAAAAGCTTGTCCAACCCTTGAGTGATATCTTCTTCCCCTTCTTGAAACCCTATGACCCTCACGTTAGGTTTTTTCACATAGTCCCACAGCTCTTGTAGGCTTTGCTCATTTCTCTTATTTCTCTGCTCTATCTCTGTGACTGATTTATTTAATTGGAAGGTGTTATCTTCAATCTCTGAGATTCTTTCTTCTGTTTGATCTACCCTGTTCTTGAGACTTTCCACTGTATTTTGTAATTCCCTGAGTTGATTCTTCATCTCCAGGACTTCGGTTAAAGTTTTCTTCATTGTTTCTGTCTCTTTAGTGAACCTTTGCTCCATATCCTGGAGGCTTTTTGTGGTTTCTTTATGTTGGTTATCGAGTTGTTCTTGCAGGACAGTGAGTGTTCTTATGATCCACATACGAAATTCCTCTTCTGCCATTTTGGTTGCCAGGTTTTGGTTATTGTGTGTTTCTAAGGGGCTGGTGCTCCTTTTTGGGGGTGTGTTTTCCGTTTGTTTCTTCATATTTCCGGAAATCCTTCACTGATTTCTTCCCATGTCTCTCAGTTGTTGTTTCTTTCCTTTAGGTTTTCGTTTGGGTATTCACATGTGTTGTTTAGTTTCTGAGCCAGTAGGTGGTGTTGCTCACTTGCGGCGGGTGCCACTGGGCTGGTGTCTGCAGGTCTCTCTACCCGCTGGGGAGCTTGCCAGCAGTCCGAGATGCAGTGGAGGGGAAACAGCCGAATCACCTACCCTTCCCGCTGGTCTCCGGGTTGCTCTGGCGGCCTCCCGTCTTCTGCCTCCTTAATTACACAGGTGGAGATAGATGGCAGGAACTGGAGCAGTTCCTATCTCAGCTCCACCCCCAAGGCGGGGCTAGAAACTTTGGACACAAAGGCCCAGCTCCAAGTCACCAGAGTGTGTAGGTTGTAAAATCTCTCTGCCTTATATCCACCAAGGGCAGCCTCCTACGAGGGTCAGCCCTGCCCAATCAAACTCCAGGGCCTGGACACCGAGTGCGGTAGACCTCAGCTCCGTCCCCAAGGTGGGGACAGAGACTTTGGAGCCAAAGGCTCAGCCACAAGCCCTGTTTTCTGTCTCTTTAATTCCACAGGTGTAGATAAGGGGCAGGAACAGGAACAGTCTCTATCTCGGCTCCGCCCTCAAGGTGGGGATACAAACTTTGGAGCCAAGGACCTAGCCCCAAGTCCCCGGATGTGGGGGTCGTAAAGTACCTCTGCTTAGTAACCACTAAAGGCAGTCTGCCCAGACGGGTTCCGCACTCCGGACACAGAGCGCGGGAGACCTGTGTAGGGAGAGACCGACCGGGAGCGGGCAGGCAGGTCCTGGGACCCACCAGTCCCTGTCTTCTGGTTCCTTAATTACACCGGTGGAGATAAGCGGCAGGAATGAGAACAGTTTCTATCTCAGCTCCGACCCCAAGGCTGGGACAGAGACTTTGGAGTCCAGGGCAGGGCTCCAGGGTCGCAGGAGAGTGTAGAAGACAATGTTTCTCTGCCTTAAATCTACCAAGGGCAACCTCCCCTGTAGTACTGCCCCGTCCAGGCAGGGTCCACTCTCTGAGTTCAGAGTCAGTGCCACTTGTGCAGCAAGTGACCATCCAATATCAAATTGGTGGAGCAGGGGCGCGTACCAGTGCTCACTCTGCGCCTCCCCTCCAAACCCCGAGCCCAGGTCAGTGCTGGGATGCGGAGGCGGGAGGGGTGCAGAGGCGGAAGCGGTGCCGGAGGGGCAGAGGGAGGGGGGTCCTAATGGATCAAGGAGTCTAACTTAGCACACTCTGGCCTCTCAGTGCTGTCCCAAACCTCCTCTATATCCAAAGTCAAAGCCTCCTGCTGTGTAAACTCCCCTTAACCTTGACCTGGGAGTGTTCTGCAGGGAGATGCCTGAGTGGGCTCTGGGTCCTGCTGCGCGGAGAGGGGTTGCTGGGCTCGGACCCTCCCCCTCCTTAAACTGTCGCTGCCGTGTGCTCTGGAGAACTCAGTGTTCCCTGCTCTAGTCTCCTCTCCACACGGCTTTGTCCCGCGCTGCCACTTCTCACCAACTTCAGGTACCTCCAGGCCTACGTGGGAGTGGAGCTCGGTGCGGGAGGGGGTGTTGCTCAGCTCCAGGTAGGGCTGGCGCCACTGCCAGCCGGCAGCGGCTTAAACCGCGCCTCGCTCCCTCCCTGTTGTGTGCCTCCGAATCCCCGAATTTTACGGAAGAATAATCGATTCACCTTTGCTTTAGGCTGTAAATGGTCTTATCCCTCCGATTCCCGGTGGATGTCTGCAGGCTTGCGAAGCTGGTCCTGTGGAAGTGCGGATAGCTTGCTTGTGGCTATCCGCTTTCTTCACTTTTCGCTCTGGGAGCAGAGAGCCAGGAGGGCACCTCTAATCCGCCATGTTTTTTCCCTGTTTGTTTATTTTTATTGCTGCTGTGATTGCTTTGGGGGTCTTCTTCATAATTTCTTTACCTAGGCTGATGTCTAAAAGAGTCTTCCCTACATTTTTTTTCCAGAATTTTTAAGGTTTCATGCCTTAAGTTTAAGTCTGTTATCCAACATCAGTTGATTTTTGTGAGAGGTAGGAATACAGTTTCAATCTTCTGCATGTGGATATACAGTTTTCCCAGCACCACTTATTGAATAGAGATTCTATTCCCCAGTGTATGTTTTTGTCTGCTTTGTCAAAGATTAGATGACAATATGAAGATGATTTTATATCTAGGATCTCTGTCCTATTCCAAAGGTCTGTATCTCTGTTCTTGTGCTAGTGACATGCTGTTAAGTTACTATAAGCTTGAATTTAAGATTGAAGTCTGACAGACTGATGCCTCCCAATTTATTCTTTTTCCTTAAGATTGCTTTCATTTAAATTTTTCTAACTATAAATTAGCTGATTCTTTCTTATGCCTGCTCAAATTTGCTCTTGGACCCCTATAGTAAATTTTTTTATTTTGATTGTTGTACTTTTGCACTACAGAATTCTTTTTTGATTCCTTTTGAAATTTGTATAATTTTACTTATATTTCTATTTTTTCATATATTGTTTTCCTTATTTACCCATGTTTTCCTTAAGCTCTGTAAGCATATTAAAGACACTTGTTTTAAAGTCTTTGTGTATCAAGTCTGATGTCTAATATTCCTCAGTGATGGTTTCCTGTCAATTTATTTTGCTCCTTTAATTGGGCCTTGTTTTCTCTTTTTCTGTATGCATTGTGATTTTTTGTTGAAAATTGGGTATTTCACTATTACAGTGTAATGACTCTGGAAACCAGATTCTCTCCCTTTCTCTGGGTTTGACATTTTAAAATTTTGATTATTTATTTATTTATTAATTTACTTATTTTTAATTTATTTATTTTTGTTTTGGTATATTATGGGGGTACAGATATTAAGGTTTCAATAAATGCCCTTTCCCCCCTTCCCCTCACAAGTCTGAGTTTCCAGCGTTACCATCCCCCAGATGGTGCATATCTCACTCATTATGTATGTATATACCTGTCCCCCTCCCCCTCCCCCTCCCACCTGCCCAATACCCTATTACTGTAGTACCTATGTGTTCACTTAGGTGCTGCTCAGTTAATACCAGTTTGCCGGTGAGTATATGCGGTGCTTGTTTTTCCATTCTTGGGATACTTCACTTAGTAGTATGGGTTCCATCTCTAACCAGGAAAATATAAGATGTGCTATGTCACCATTGTTTCTTAGAGCTGAATAGTACTCCATGGTATACATATACCACATTTTATTAATCCATTCTTGGATTGATGGGCATTTGGGCTGGTTTCACGACCTTGCAATTATGAATTCTGCTGCTATAAACATTCCAGTGCAGGTGGCTTTTTTGTAGCGTGTCATTGGATCTTTTGGGTAGATGCAAAGTAATGGAATTGCTAGATCAAATGGTAGATTCACTTGTATCGCTTTGAAGTATCTCCATATTGTTTTCCACAGAGGTTGAACTAGTTTGCAGTCCCACCAGCAGTGTAGGAGTGTTCCTCTCTCTCCGCATCCACCACGCCCGCCAGCATTTATTGTTTGGAGACTTCTTGATAAAGGCCATTCTCACTGGAGTTAAGTGATATCTCATTGTGGTTTTGATTTGCATTTCCCTGATGATTAGAGATGTTGAGCATTTTTTCATATGTTTGTTGGCCATTCTTCTGTCTTCTTTAGAAAAGTTTCTGTTCAAGTCCTTAGCCCACTTTTTAATAGGGTTATTTGATTTTTTCTAGCTGATTTTCATGACTTCTAAGTAGATTCTAGTTATCAGCCCCTTATCAGATGTGTAGGATGCAAAAATTTTCTCCCATTCTGTAGGTTGTCTGTTTACTTTCATGACTATTTCTTTGGCTGTGCAGAAGCTTTTTAGTTTCATCATGTCCCATTTATTTATTTTTGTTGCTGCTGTGATTGCCTTCTGGGACGTCTTCATAAACTCTTTGCCTAGGCTGATGTCTAGGAGAGTGTTTCCAACATTTTCCTCTAGAATTCTAATACTTTCATACCTTAGGTTTAAGTCTGTTATGCAGCGTGAGTTGATTTTTGTGAGAGGTGAAAGGTGTGGGTCCTGCTTCAGCCTTCTACAAGTGGCTATCCAGTTTTCCAAGCACCATTTATTGAAAAGGGATTATTTTCCCCAGTGTATGTTTTTGTCTGCTTTGTCAAAGATTAGATGGCTATATGAGGAAGGTTTATATCAGGGTTCTCAGATCTGTTCCAGTGATCAATATTCCTATTTTTGTGCCAATACCAGATTGATTTAATTACTACAGCTTTGTAGTATAGTTTGATATCTGGCATATTAATACCTCCCATTTTGTTTTTTTTGCCTAGAATTGCTTTTGATATTCGGGGTCTTCTTTGGTTCTATACGAAGCGTAAGATTATTTTTTCTATATCTGTGAAGAATGCTGATGGGATTTTAATAGGTATTGCTTTGAATCTGTAGATCAGTTTGGGTAGTATAGACATTTTAATGATGTTGAGTCTGCCGATCCATGATCATGGAATGGATTTCCATCTGTTTACATCCTCTGCTCTTTCCTTCCTCAGTGTTTCACAGTTTTCCCTGTAGAGGTCTTTTACCTCCTTGGTTAAGTATATTCCTAGGTACTTTAATTTCTTTGTTGCTATCTTGAAGGGAATTGAGTCTTTGATTTGGTTCTCACATTGATTGTTATCGGCGTATATGAATGCCTCTCATTTCTGTGTATTGATTTTGTATCAAATGACAATGGAGAGACAAGTTATCAAATCCTCTGGGACACAGCTAAAGCAGTTCTGAGAGGAACGTTTATCTCCATAAATGCCTATAACCGAAAGTCAAAAAGAACACAAATAGACAATCTAATGAAACGACTCAAAGAGTTGCAAAGAGAAAAACAGACCAACCCCAAACCCAGCAGATAAAGTCAAATCAACAAGATCAAATCAGAACTAAATGAAATTGAAAACAGGGAAGCTATTCAGGAGATTACTAAATCAAAAAGTTGGTTCTTTGAAAAAATAAACAAAATTGACATGCCATTGGCTAAGCTAACGAAAAGCAGAAAAGAAACATCTCTAATAAGCTCCATCAGGAACAAAAAAGGAGATATCACAACTGATCCCAAAGAAATATAAGATATAATTTATGAATACTACAAAAATCTTTATGCACACAAACTGGAAAATGTGGAGGAAATGGACAGATTTCTAGAAACACACAGCCTCCCTGGGCTCAACCAGGAAGAAATAGATTTCCTGAACAGACCAATCTCAAGAGCTGAAATAGAAATGGCAATTAAAAATCTCCCTAAAAAGAAAAATCCCAGTCCAGATGGTTTCACACCCGAATTTTACCACACTTACAAAGAACAACTGGTGCCTATCTTGTAGAAACTATTCCACAACATCGAGAAGAACGGAAACCTCCCCGACACCTTTTATGAGGCGAATATTACTCTGATACCAAAACCTGGAAAGGATGCAACAAAAAAAGAAAACTACAGACCAATATCCCTAATGAATATAGATGCAAAAATTTTCAACAAAATCTTAGCTAACTGAATCCAGACGCTTATCAAAAAAAAATAATCCATCACGACCAAGTGGGCTTCATCCCAGGGATGCAGGGATGGTTCAACATACCTAAATATATAAATGCAATTCACTACATAAACAGAAGCAAAAACAAAGACCACATGATTCTTTCAATAGATGCAGAAAAAGCTTTTGACAAAATTCAACACCCTTTCATGATAAGAACACTTAATAAAATAGGCATAGAAGGGACATACCTAAAAATGATACAAGCCATATATGACAGACCCATAGCCAACATCATACTGAATGGGGAAAAATTGAAAGCATTCCCATTTAGAACTGGAACCAGACAAGGCTGCCCACTATCTCCACTTCTATTCAACATAATGCTGGAAGTCCTGGCTACAGCAATCAGACAGGAAAGTGGAATTAAAGGTATCCAAATAGGGGCAGAAGAGATCAAACTCTCACTGTTTGCTGATGATATGATATTATATATAGAAAACCCCAAAGATTCAACGAAAATTTTAATTCTTGAAAGCTATCATGGTTAATTTGTTCTGAGACTTTCCTCCAAAATTTTGAAAACTAAAAACCTATTTCTTGTTTATTGCCATCACTGAGGTATTGATTCTTTTACTTGAGTTTAGCTAATCTTTTGCTAGCTATTTCCTTGAATGCCATTATCTAAAACAAACAAAAAAGCACAAGAACCAAAAAGCAAAACAAACAACAAACTATCTTTCCCAGTCTTTGCCAATTGTCTCTGTGCCAATTGTTTCTGTTCTGGTGTACACCTTCAACATTTACATAGGCTTGCTAGGCCTAGGGATCTCCCTGATGTATAAGTTTAAGAAAAGACTTCTCAGATCTTTTCTAAGCATTAATATTTTTTGGATATAAGTACTTTTCTAAATTTCCTTCTATACACAGCTGCTTTTCAGTCTTATAATTCCCCAAAAAGTCTCACCCCAGCCTCTCCATTAGGCATTAGATAGTCGATATTTAGTATTCACTAATGATGTCTTTTCTCAAGCAACTGTGGGTCTACAGTCAACCTTGCAGCTTTTATTAACAGTGCCCACTGATTTTTCTGCCTGAATTTTCAGGAAGGCAAAACAGAGTCAAGCAAGCACCTTACATAAGTCCTTCTGATATCTCTCAGACAGGTTAGAAGAGATGTAGACAATGATTGTCAAATAGGGTCCTCTCCTTCTGGTTCAAAGGAGGGAATGGGACACTGGTATCATGCTGCTTCAAGATCAAAACTGCTGCAATGCTAGGGAGGAGGTGGGACAAGAACATGCGAAAATGTCACAAACTTTCCCACTATTTTGAAGGTGGCTTTTTTTCGACTGAGCATTCACTTGTTTGTTGTAAATCTTTCACTCTTTTCCAGAACTCTAACAAAGTTGATTCATACAGTTTCTCCTTGTTTTGTGTTTCTGTGGAAGAATTGGAGCTTACAGCTTTCTGGTCCAATGTTTGTTCCATGGAAAAGGTATCGATTATCAGTTTTGTGTATTTGTATATATATTTTTTACTCTCTTGGTGAGAATTTAGTAAAAGGCCTACAAAAAGTTTATAACCTGCTGCCAAATTCAATTGGACTTTCAAATACCTCAAGTTCAATATATACAAAAATAATGGATTTTCCCTCTAAATTGGGGCTTTTCCTAACTTCCTTGGTTCTACAGGGAGCACTAATTATATTTCATTCACCCCAGTGTGAAAACTGTCTTTCAATGTTGACTCTTGTTTTTCCTTTAACTATATATGTATGATATTTTACTACAGATATTCGTTGTACTTAACATAGTATTAAATAAAATGTTCAGCACCTCCATCTCTAGTATCCTATTCCCCTCTGTCTATCTCTCCTAGATTCAAACTCCTTATATCCCACTATAGGACATTCTTTTCTTTTTATAACAGTTCACATCTTACAACATTGGTCCCCAACTTTCTGGTACCAGGGACCAATCGATTTCATGGAAGACAATTTTTCATGGACCAGGGGAAGGGGGGAGATGGTTTGGGGATGATTCAAGTGCATTATATTTACTGTGCAGTCAAACCTCTCTGCTAATGATAACCTGTATTTATTTGCAGTCACTCCCCAGAGTTATCATCACTATCTCAGCTCCACCTGAGATCATCAGATATTATATTCTCATAAGGAACATACAACCTAGATCCCTCACATATGCAATTTATAGTAGGGTTCATTCTCCTGTGAGAA
The DNA here is from genome assembly GCA_008750895.1 of Mirza zaza. Classification (NCBI taxonomy): domain Eukaryota; kingdom Metazoa; phylum Chordata; class Mammalia; order Primates; family Cheirogaleidae; genus Mirza; species Mirza zaza. The sequence goes on from VSMD01073866.1 coordinate 9,808, forward strand.
TCTAATGCCACTGCTGATCTGACAGGAAGTAGAACTTATGCAGTGATGTGAGTGATGGGGAGCAGCTGTAAATACAGATGAAACTTCACTTGCTCACCTGCTGCTCACCTCCTGCTGTGTGACCTGGTTCCTAATAGGCCACAGACCAGTACTAATCCTTGGCCCAGGGGTTGGGGACTGTAGTCCTACAAGACTCAGCCCAATAAATTTCCTTCAGTGATGATTTTTCAGGCTTGCATTGTATCACCAGCTCCTGGAAAAGTATCTACACATATTGAATGTTGAAAACTATTTGTTAATTTGATGTTGAATATTTCTCCTGTCCCTCAAAACTGTGTCATCTTTAAACTCTTACATTTTCAAAGTACACATTATAATACTCATATTTTTCTATCTTGTATTGTTCTCCTTGGAATGAAAAGACAAAGAAAGAAAGAAGGAGATTAACATGTATTGAGAATTTTCCATATACCTAATATTTTACAGGTGTTTTATGTAAACTAAAATACATGTTTTAATGACAATCTCCATTTAGAATTATGAGAGCTTAGATAACTTGTACAAGGTTACATAAATGGTACATAGGAGAGCAAAATTGAGTCTGTTGGCCTGCAGAATCCATCATCTTTCACATTCTGTATACATGCTGTCTCAGAATAGGTGTTATCTCAGAAAAGCTTTATTATGTTTATGAGTATTCCACATCTATCCTTACTTTTCCATTTCTGGTATCATCTTCTCTGGGTTCATATTATATCACCCGTGCAAGATCCCCTTAAGTTCCCTAGGGCTTTTTTTTTCCCCATGCATTTTCAGCTTTATATCCTCAGCAAAACTGATATGTAAAACAAAATTAAACAACAGCAATAAAAAATCAAACTCTCAATATTTCACTTTTCTCAAAACTGTTCAGTGCTTCTGCATTGGTCTCAGAATACAGTGCACATTCCTTGATTCAGTGCCTTCTGTGATTCTGAGCCCTTTCCTGATGATCCCAATTATAAGTTCTATACATCATACATCAATACATGAGGGGATTAATAAAATGTGGTATATGTATACCATGGAGTACTATTCAGCTTTAAGAAACAATGGTGATCTAGCACCTCTTGTATTATCCTGGATAGAGCTGGAACCCCTGTTAGTAAGTGAAGTACCCAAAGAATGGAAAAACAAGAACCACATGTACTCACCAGCAAATTGGTATTAATGGATCAACACCTCAGTGGACATATAGGAATAACATTTATCGAGTATTGGGCAGGCAGGAAGGGGGAGGAGAGGATGGGTATACACAAACATAATGAGTGAGATGTACAACGTTTGGCAGATGGTCACGCTTGAAGCTCTGACTTGAGGGGGAAGGGGGGCATGGGCAATATACGTAACCTTAACATTTGACCCCCTTAATATGCTGAAATAAAAAATAAAATTAAAAAAGATACATTTTAAGAATAAAAAAATACAGGGATAGAGATAGGACCTACTTCATAGCGTAGTCATAAGACCTGAAAAAATATTGACATGTATCATCTTCATTTCTAGGGTCTCCTGTGTCCTAGAACTTCAGAGACAAGGGTTTATTGTCCAGACTAAAATTAACCTTTGAAAGAAGAGATATTTTTTCACAAATCATGATGCTTTACTGGCACAGCTGGGAATTTCATTCCTCTCCCAAGTTGAAACTGCATTGCTGTGCTTTGCAGTAATTATCTTCCCATGAACTGAGCCTCACCTAAGGCTACCATGCATAATTTTTCCTATACTCAACATTTTCACTGTTAACATTATTAATGCCACTAATTAACAAGTACTAATTTAAACTCATAATCATGACTTGTCCTTCAGTAATTCAATAAGGCCCTATAAGTTTTCACTGAGAATCAGTGAGGAATGCATATGCATTTAGTTATATATTAGGCTTAGATTCTGGTGCACTCTTAATACTATACAGTATATTTTGAAAATTTTATCAGAATCTGCATTGATAACCCAAAGGTATCTTTTCCAAGGAAGGATCTAATATTATTAAATATATTTCCCCTTCTTCAAAGCCTATTTCTTCATGATTTCCTCCACTGGGTTTCCATGATAGCCATAATTATACCAAGAAAAAAAGCAAGTGAAATGAAGCAGGTGATAATAGATAGAATAATGAAAAGGCCCCTTTCTAATAAATTAAAAAACATATTTCTGGTTGCAAATTTCTTGTTTACTTCTATATGGAGAATGGGTGTAGTGGAGGGAGACCCACTTAATCACTAAATCTCAAAATTTTGGAAAAGAGAATCCTCCTAGAAGTTAAAATAAAGTAAATTCCAGACAAATAAAATTTAGTCCAAATAAGCAAACCACACCTAATATACAAATTGGAAGAGATTGTATTGTAGAATATACAAAAGAAAAATAATCTCAATTTACCTTGAACTTATTTATAAATTAGTGGCCTTAAATTGGCCATTGAAGAAAGATGGTTGCCTTTTTTTTCCACACAGGTCCATATAACTACTTCTAATTGTATCATTTGGGGAACAAATTGATCTAATCTGGCCTTTCTATACAGCTTCCTTTATACAAAAGTAATATTCTTTTTTTCTTATTTTTTATTTTGCAAAACATTTTTTTAAATTTCAGAATATTATGGAGATATAAATGCTTTGGTTATGTATATTGCCTTTGGACTACCACAGTCACAACTACAAGCATGCCCATCCCCCAGATGGTGCACACTACACATGTTAGGTGTGAATTTACCCATCCCCACCTCACCCTGCCACCTGCCTGACACCCAATTCATATTACTTACATAAGTGTTAATCAATTAGTACCAATTTAATGGTGAGTATATGTGGTGCTTGTTCTTCCATTCTTGTGATACTTCATTTTGAAGAACTGATTCCAGCTCTATCCAGGAAAATACAAGAGGTGCTATATGACCGTTGTTTCTTATAGTTGAGTAGTACTCCATGATATACATATACCACATTTTATTAATCCATTCATGTATTGATGGGTGCTTGGTTAGTTTCCACATCTTTGCAATTGTGAATTGTGCTGCTATAAACATTCTATAGCAGATGTATTTTTTATAGAATGTCTTTTTTTCCTTTCAGTAAATATTCAAATGGTAGTTCTACTTTAGTTCTTTGAGGTATTTCCATATTACTTTCATAAAGGTTGTACTAATTTGCAGTCCCACGAGCAGTGTATGAGTGTTCCAATCTCTGCACATATTCCAACATTTGTTGTTTTGGGACTTTGTATAAAAACCAATCTCATAGGAGTTAAGTGATATCTCATTGTGGTTTTAATTTGCATTTTCCTGATGATTAGAGATGTTGAGCATTTTTTTCATATGTTTTTTGGCCATTAGTCTGTCTTCTTCTGAAAAGCTTCTGTTCATATCCTTTGCCTACTTTTTAATGGATTTTTTTTCTTGTTGATTTTCCTGAGTTCTATATAGATTCTAGTTATCAGCCCTTTATCAGATGTGTAACATGCAATTATTTTCTCCCATTCTGTAGGTTGCCCATTTGCTCTGATGATAGTTTCCTTGGCTGTGTAGAAGCTTTTTAATTTGATCAGGTCTCATTTATTTTTTTTTTATTTTTTATGTGATTGCTTTTGGGTTCTTCTTCATAAATTCTTTGCCTAGGCTGATATCTATAAGAGTTTTTTTTTTTTTTTTTTTTTTTTTTTTTTTTTTTTTTTTTTTTTTTTTTTTTTTACATTTTCTTCTAGAATTATTATGGTCTCATGCTTTAGGTTTAAGTCTGTTATCCATTGCAAGTTGATTTTGTGAGGAGTGAGAGGTGCAAATCCTGTTTCAGTCTTCTATATGTGTTTGTCCAATTTTCCCATCACCATTTATTGAACAGCATTTCTTTTCCCCAGTGTATGTTTTTGTCTGCTTTGTCAAAGATCAGATAGTAATATGAGGATGGTTTTATGTCTGGGTTCTCAGTCCTATTCCATTGGTCTATGTCTCTGTTCTTGTGCTGTTACCATAGTGTTTTGGTTACTATAACCTTGTAGTATAGATTGAAGTCTCATAGATTGATGCCTCCAATTTGTTTTTTACTTATAGTCACATTGATTATGCGGGGTCTTCCTGATTCCGTATGAAGTGTACAGTTATTTTTTCTAGATCCCTAAAAAATGATGTTGATATTTTAATGGGAATTGCATTGAATCTGTAGATCACTTTGGGTAGTACATAAATTTTCACAATATTGGTTCTGCCAATCCTTGAGCATGGTATGGTTTTCCATCTGTTTACATTACTGTTAGTTTAGTTTTTAATTGCATTTAACATTTGAGCAAGTGGAGGGATGTGAGTGAAGTGTTACAATGCAAAGTTTCACTGTCACAATTTAAATAATTTGCCTTTTTATGTATCCTGTATTATCCATGAGACTTTTGGAATTCTTTGTCACTGTTCAGGTGAACAATATTTGGAAGGCAAGATGATATCAGCCTTTATACCACAATAGAAGTACAATGGCTTACAAGGATCCTATAAAATTCTCCCTGCTTATTTCTCCTGGAAATCATGTTATTTTTCTAGTTGACAGAGTGTAGAAACTAATTTCATATTTACTGGCCTTTAAGAAGTGTTTCAATTGCTGCTCTAGTATTAAAGCATATATTTTTGTTACAAACAGAAATATCAGCCTGGTTTCCACTGCATTATAATCTCTAGTTTTGCAGTTTAGGGTGATAATGGGCCATAATTTGTAGTGAATTATTATTATTATCAAAACTCAGGGCCAGGTGCGGTGGCTGATGCCTGTAATCCTAGCATACTGGGAGGCTGAGGCGGGTGGATCGCTCAAAGTCAGGAGTTCGAAACCAGCCTGAGCAAGAGAGAGACCCCACCTCTACTACAATAATAGAATAAAATTAATTGGCCAACTAAAATATATAGAAAAAATTAGTCGGGCATGGTGGCACATGCCTGTAGTCCCAGCTACTCAGGAGGCTGAGGCAGAAGGATTGCTTAAGCCCAGGAGTTTGAGGTTGCTGTGAGCTAGGCTGATGCCATAGCACTCTAGCCCAGGCAACAGAGTGAGACTCTGTCTCAAAAAAAACAAAAAACAAAACAAAAACAAACAAACAAAAAAATCCTCAGAGCAATTATCAGAACACTCTATATAAAGTTGTGGGCTCAAAAGCAAATGAAATTCTTTTATCTATATAAATGTAATAGCTAATTGTAAATGCTATTTTTGACACTTTGGTGAAATAACTTGACTACACATCAAATTGATAAAAATGTTATAAATGTAGTTTATATTACTATCAAGTTTAATATATTCAGTAACGTTTTGTTATCTCTTGCCTTGATCAGATGGTATAAATATAAACAGTTCAACCAGTAATATTGACATCACCATCATATCATCATTATTTATCAATATGTCTACTAGATTCTTTGTATATGGTATCAGATTTCAATGTCTTGTTTAATGGCATGTAAAAAGCTAGATAGAATTTTAAATCATGTTAATTTATGCTAAGAGTTTTGGAGAACTACAAAACACTGATGAAAGAAGTCATAGATGACACAAACAAATGGAAAAATATTCCATGTTCATGGTTTGGAGGAATCAACATTGTTAAAATGCCCTTAGTGCACCAAATTATTTATAGATTCAAATGCAATTCCCATCAAAATACCTACATTATTTTTCACAGATCTAGAAAAAAATAATCCTAAACTTCATATAGAATCAAAAAGACCCTGAATAGCCAAGGCACTCCTAAGCAATAAGAACAAATCTGGAGGCATCACATTACTTAACTTCAAATTATACTATAGGGCTATAGTAATCAAACCATCATGGTAGTGTTATAGAAGTAGACACATAGAACAATGAAAAAGAAGACAGAACGAGAAATAAAACCATATACTATGACCAACTGATTTTTGACAAAGCAGAGAAAAAGTCACACTGAGGAAAGGACACCCTGTTCAATAAATGGTACTGGGAAAATTGGAAAGCCACATGCAGAGGAATGAAACAGGCTCACTATCTCTTGCCATATACAAACATTAACTCAAGATGGATTAAAGCATTAAATGTAAGACCTTAAACCATAATTTTTTGGAAGAAACTAGGAAAAACTCTTCCTGGCATTGACCTATGCAAAGAATTTATGATTAATATCCCCAAAAGCAAATACAGTAACAACAAAAATAAATACATGATTGCTCTGTCTAGGACTTTCAAGCACTATGTTGCAAAGAAGCAGTGATAGAAGGCAACCTTGTCTGGTTCCAGTTCTAAGTGGGAATGCTTTCAATTTTTCTCCATTCAGTATGATGTTGGCTGTGGGTTTGTCATATATGGTTTGTATCATTTTTAGGTAAGTCCATCTTTGCCTATTTTGTTAAATGTTCTTATCATAAAAGAGTGTTGAATTTTGTCAAATGCTTTTTCTGCTTCTATTGAGAGAATCATATGGTCTTTGTTTTTGCTTCTATTTATATGGTGAATTACATTTATAGATTTGCATATGTTGAAGCATCCCTGCAACAGTGGGATGAAGCCCATTTGGTCATGGTAGATTATTTTATGATAAGCACCTGAATTTGGTTAGCTAGGATTTTGTTGAGAATGTTTGCATCTATATTCATAAGGGATATTGGTCTGCAGTTTTCTTTTTTAGTTGCGTCCTTTCCTGGTTTTGGTATCAGGGTGATGTTGGCTTCATAAAATGTGTTGGGTAGGTTTCCTTCCTTCTTGATGTTGTGGAATAATTTCCGTAGGATAGGCACCAGTTCTTCTTTGTACATCTGGTAAAATTCAGGTGTGAAAGTGTCTGGTCTGGGACTTTTCTTTTAGTAAGGTTTTTTATTGCTGTTTTTATCTCAGTACTTAATATTAGCCTGTTCAGGAATTCTATTTCTTCCTTACTTTCTAAAGCAACATGGTTTATTTCTTGTTGATGCTACATATCCATTTCAGGTCATATTAGAAAAGGAAAAGATATTTCTGCTTATTCTCACTAAGGCAGGCAGGCTAATTGAGTAGGTACTACCTAGAATCTTACAAATCAATGTCCGAGTGAACAAGAAATCTGGGAGGGTTTAGAACCATAACTTAAATGTTCCACATCACTTTCACCCATATTTCACCACAACTATTCATCACAAGAGGCTCAGAAAATGCAATTGTAAAATATTCCTCAAAGGGTAGGAGTAGGGGAAACTGGAGTATTTGACAAGCTATACTAACAAAGACTAGGGAAAATCTTGGAACCCAGAAAATTAAAAAAAGAAAGAAACAAAGTTAAAAGTGGTAGTTGATTTCTCAATTTTAAATTAAATAAAAACAAGCTTAGTAATGAGTAATTGTTGATCCTTTAATGTCTTTCAAATAATATTGGCACTATTTGGTGATTTTTTTTTCATTTTTATTTAAGAAGATTAGGTGGTACAAGTGTTTTTTTGTTACATGTATGTCTGTTCTTTTTGTTATTTTCCCTTGGAGATATCTATGGTTTTTATATTTGGGCATTTTATATAGTCTTATATTTCTCAGAGACTTTCTTCATTCCTCTTGATTCTTTTTTCTTCATTTCTGACTACCTGGGTTAATTCAAAAGCCTTGTCTTCAAGTTCTGAAATTCTTTCTCCAGCGTGGTCTAGTCTGTTGTTAGAAGTTTCCACTGTATTTTGAAGTTCCCTAAGTGACTCTTTCATTTCTAGGATGTCTGTGAATGTTTTTTTTTTTTTTAAACCATTTTCTCTTTAGTCAATTTTGTATTTATATCCTGAATTATTATTTTTTGTTTCTTTGTATTGTTTTTAACTGCCTCATAGATCTCATTGAGCTTACTGTGATTCATATTTTGATTTCTATATCTGACATTTCAAAAAATTCCTTTTATTTGGAGTCCATTGCTGGAAACCTAGTGTGATCATTAGGGAGTGTTGAAGGAGTCTGTTTGTTCATATTACCAGCATTCTTATGCTGATTTTTTCTCTTCTGGAACCTCCTCCCTCAGGTCACAAAAGTAAGCTTTGAAATATACCTGCTCTCCTTAGCTGGGAACTCTATTGCTCAGTGTAGAGAGGGAAAGGTACACTGCCTTTTGGCTTGAGCTGATTGCTATCCATGGTGGTGATGCTAGGAGTTTGGGTTTGTTGGAACTCATACCCCTGGTAGCGTGTTCATCTGTCAGCAGGGGTTGGCTAGGTTAAATAAAACCCAGTTCCGAGAAGATGGCAGATGAGAAACACTGCCAGACAGAGTGTCTCTGAAGAAAAGACAGATTCTAGCAGAAATTAGAAGAAAGAAGCAAGAAGACGAGCCTACATCGGATGAGGGTCGGCAGGAGGAGTACCTGAGACCACGGGAGACTCCACGGGAGGAGTTCGCGGAGGAGAACTGGAGGCTGGGACCCCCGGAGCAGCCCGGAGACCAGCAGGAAGGGTAGGTGGATCTGCCGTTTCCCCTCCCCTGCATCCCGGACTGCTGGTGGGCTCCCCAGCAAGCGGAGGGACCTGAGGACACCAGCCCAGCGACAACCGCCGCCAGTGAGCGGTAAGCCAGTAGCAGACGCGGCGCCAGGCTCCCAACTCCCTCGGGGCACTTCCGTGTGCACAGACCCAAGCCGCGCGACAGACGCCATATTGCCTCCTCCTACCCTCTCCCGACCCTACCCGCGGCTGCCCAGAGAGAAAGAGAGACAATATAGCCACCAGCCGGAGGCACCTCCAGGGAACGGGACCTTCCCTTTTGGGGCCCTACAACAGCTGACTAAGAGGAACTCAGACTGTGAGCTCTCTGCCCGCCAGCCCTCCCAGGTGCTGCTGGCACAGTGATCCCAGGAGAATGGTCCAGAGCCTGAGGTTGAGAGACATAGACCCAGCTTGGGCTCCCTGTGGGTGAATTGGGACAGGCACACGTCTCCCTGGTGGGGACAAAGTTTGAACTCTGGGACCCAAAGGTCAGACCTGCAGACCACATCCCGTGCACCGAGGCCTCGCATTGCCCGGGGCACACAAGGGATATACGTGAACAGCCTGCTGAGGTGTGTGTGCCTTCAGGGGCAGATCGGCGTCCTAGAGGGCTACCCTCCCCCCAAAGGGAGGCAGTGCGCCCAGCCCAGGTGGCGTTCCTGCAGCAGGGAACCTCCCCGCCGGCATCACAGCCAGGGGAGGCCTGGTGGCGTGTGGTCTGGCCTGCTGACAGAGGCCCAGGAGTAGCCGCGGACTTGGGGACGGTGGAAAGAGGCCAGGCCCGCTCCAGACTGCGGGTCTCGGACATCCCCGCCCCACACGCAGACTCTCTGACTCAGCGGGGCCATTCCAGCCCCTCCCTGTCAGCTTTGCCTGGAAGCAGAGAACAGAACTTTGACCCCTGCCGACGACATTGGTGGTGCCTGAGGGCGGGCTTACCCAACTCAGCTCTGCCCAGACTCTCCCCTAGACCAGCCCTCACTGAAGAGGAGAAAAGGACACACCTGGAAGTCCCAGGGCCCCACCCACCACCTGAGGCACTAGAGTTCTCTCTTCAGGAACAAGAGCTGATAACAGGACACAAAAACAACAGCGTAGCCTGTTCCTCCAAGCAAGCGGCACCTACTGACAGGGAGAGCATCCTGCACACCCTTTTCACGACACCTACTGACTCATTATACAGGGAGTGCTCGAATCTCACCCACAGACACCACCTACTGGCTCAGAAACTAAACAATGCGTGTGAATACCCAAACAAAAACCTAAAGAAAAGAAACAACAACTGATCGACATGGGAAGAAATCAGCGAAGGAACTCAGGAAATATGAAGAACCAATCGGAAAACACACCCCCAAAGAGGAGCCTCAGCCCCCTAGAAACAGACACCAACCAAAATCAGGCAACCAAAATGACAGAAGAGGAATTTCGTATGTGGATCATAAGAACACTCACTGACCTGCAAGAACAACTCAATAACCAGCACAAAGAAACCACAAAAAGCCTCCAGGATCTAGAAAAAAAAGTTCACTAAAGAAATAGACACAATGAAGAAAAGTTTAACCGAACTCCTGGAAATGAAGAATCAGGTCAGGGAACTACAAAATACAGTGCAAAGTCTCAAGAACAGAGTAGACCAAACAGAAGAAAGAATCTCAGAGATTGAAGATAACACCCTCCAATTAAATAAATCAGTCACAGAAATAGAGCAGAGAAACAAGAGGAAAGAGCAAAGCCTACAAGAGCTGT